>CAKNYM010022729.1:0-10302 GCA_932195095.1 Andricus curvator | reverse complement strand
ATAAAGTCTCAACCCTTCAGCACATGTAGAACTCACCCCAGCCACCCCCGAATATTTCAAAAATTCAATAAAATCACCCTAATGCAACAATTACTCTAATACAACAGGTTTGCAGAGGTTGGTGCAAGTTCGTGTTTATTAATATTTGAATTTCCCACATAAAAGTACTGTTGCAACTTATTGGTACAGTTTCGTACAAGTTACAACAGGTTTTCTCAGGTTGGTACAAGTCCGAGTTTATGAATATTAGAAATTCCCGTGTAAAAATATTTTTATAAGTTATTGGTAAAGGTTAGAACAATATTAAAACTTTTTCGTGTAAAAATAGTCTTACAACTTAATCGTACAGGTTGAAACCAATTAAAGCAGGTTTGTACAGGTCGGTATCAGTTACTATTATTTATTTTCTTACATATCATGAGTGTATTTATATTTCAATTATTACTACCGTTAATATCGCTTTAATATAAGTGCACTTGACTTATATTTTTTGTTCTCAATTTTAACGTGATTGGAAAAGTACGGTGTGAATTATCTTTGGTTATTTTCTGCCTTAATCTTGAAGTTTTGAAACATTTTTTTGCCCATTTGGCATCAACTGAAAACATTTTCAGAAAAATCCTGGTGTACTTTGAAATTAGGGCGATTGTATTGAATTTTAAAAATATTTAGGGGTTGCTGGGGTAAGTTCTATATGTGCTGAGGGATTGAGACACTTTTTTGTCCCTTTGGCATCAACTGAAAACATTATCAGAAAAACCTGGCGTATTTTTGAATTGGGGTGATTTTATTGAACTTTTGAAATATTCGGCGGTGCTTGGGGTGAGTTCTACATGTGCTGGAGGGTCGAAACTTTATGTATGCCCCTTTGGCATCAATTGAAATTATTATCAGCAAAAACTGGGCGGATTTTTGAATTAGGTTGGTTTTGTTGAATTTTAAAAATATTTAGGGGTAGCTTGGGTGAGTTTTATATCTGATGAGGGGTTGAACGTGCTTTAAGAAGTTTTTAGGGGTGGTACGCGACTATTTTCTGTCACCAAATAGCAGCTTTCATGCATTTAAAAATAAAATTATTTTTCGTTATTGATTAATGCGTTAGGAACTTCAGACTCATTGTTTAAGGGATGGTAAAACATCCCCTAAAATTAAGTCAAAACATATTATTTTTATGTACGCTTACTCCACTTATTGTAAAGTCGTTTCATACCGTAGCAGTTGAATAAAAATCTCTATTGATTTTAGTTACTAAGAAATGATGATTTACATATGTTACTTGGATGTTTAGGGTACAAAAACATGATGTATACCCAAAGAATCGTTAATCTTTCTAGTTCGTGGGTATGAATCTTTTGATGCGGTACGCCTGATCGTCAAAATATAAATCTTTTAGTCAAATCTATCATAGCCTTTTTGAGGAAAAAAAAACATTTTGCTAAAATACGCATTTTTCCATTAAAATACATGTAAAAATCGAAACTTTGGACAAGTGTTTGTCTAAAAACTGTCCATCTTTCCGACATTTTTCTTTCGAATTTTTGTTTGCATGTTCGAAAATACAACAAAATATTTTTTTTAGAATTTGTTATCATAAGGCTTTTTTCTGTACATTTGGTGCGGGGTCCTTTGGATTTTTCGAAATAGAAAAAAGTTGTAATGTACATCAAAACGATTTGATTTCCTCAAGCTATATAATTATATATAATTATTTTTTGAATTTTGAGAATCATGTTTGTATCGGGTAATAAGTGTATTGTTTTGCAAAATTAAATTATTTTTCATCATCTTGTTTTAATTGGTACTGATTCAGATTTAATTATTCGTTCGTTTCAGTCATGGGTAAGTGCAGATTTCCGAACCAGATACTTCGTTAAATAAATTGCAGAGAATTTTCAAAAGCTTTGAAAAATTTCAAGGGATTTAACATTTTTAACATACTTTAGGGTATTTAAAAAAAAATGCAAGGAATTTTTAATAGATTTCCATAGTTTGAAGGTATTCTAAAGAATTTTAAAGAATTTATGGTATTTTTAATAGCTTAAAAAATTTTTAAAAATCTTTATAAAGTTTCAAGGGATTTCAAAATATTCTAAACGACTTGAAATTGTATAGGGAATTTGAACATTTTTATAGAACTTTTAAAATCTTTCCAAATTTTCAAGGGATTTTGATAATTTAAAGAGAATTTAAAGGATTTTAGAGATTTTAAGAAATTCTGAAAACTTGCCAGCAGTTTTATAGAGCTTCAAAAGATTTCAAATAATTGGTTTTTTTAGGGCATTTAAATAAATTTCAAGAAATTTGAAAGAGCATTACAAAATTTCTGGGAAAAGTTATGAGAAAGTTTGAGGACTTGCCAGTGAAAAATTCTATACATCAATCATATGAGGTTGCCACCCCTAATAACCCCCCCGGGAATCGGTGCCCCGAAAAGTACCCTTAAATTAAAAATGTCAATTCTGCACGATATCTACACCTTTGAGCACTTTCTTCTCACTTTCTTCTCGTTTTTTTTTTTTCGAAAAATTATTATCATTGTTGGTGTAAGGGAATATTTAGAAGATTTCTTGAAAATTTGAATTGATTTAAATAATTTGAAAGGATTCCAAAGCGTTTTCAAGATTTTAAGCTATGTTTGAAAATAATCGCTGGAGGATTGTATTGACCCTCAAAAATAAATTTGGTAGAAATTGTTGATGTAAGTTGTGGGCTATAGGGTAAAGGTGAATTGAAACCAATTAAGTTGTACTTAAAACTTAATTTATAATTTTCTAGAGCTTCAATTAAAAAGTGTCAAAGTATTTGTGATATTTTAGGGTATTTTAAAAGATTCAAGAGAATTTCTAACATATTTCAATAATTTTAAAGTATTCCAAACGATTTTAGAAGTTTTGAAGTATTGGGTATACTTCTATATATACTAATTATATGTCAATATGAAGTAAGTTATTAATAATTTTCACTTGAAAATGTTGTTTTTTTCAAAATCTAAAAAAATATTGATTTTGGAAAAAAATGTCCACAAAATTGTAGATCTCGTCGAAACACATATTTTTTATATTTATACTTTTTTCTAAATTTAATATTTTTCGAGACAAATTACAAAAATTAATTTTACTATTTTTAATTATTAATTTCATTTTAAAAATAAACATTATTAATTTTTTTTACTTTTCAATTTTTTTAATTTAAATCTATTAAGTTATGGTTCACTTTTTTTTTGATGGAGGTTCATCTTCTGATTTTCCATCATTTTCACTTTTTATATTTAGATTTTTTTTCATTTTTAGAATTTTTAGGTTTTTGTTCAGAATTATTTTCATTTGAATTTTGATTGATTTGATTATTTCCGTTTCCAAAATTTGCTGGCTCGTAAGCATCAGCTAGGGCAAATGCTGCATCAATCACTGCTTGATCAGTTTCGGGCCAGAAGGAATCTATTTAAAAAAAATATTTTATCACATCAATAATTATTATTATTATTATAATTATTATTATATAATTTCCTAGGAAAAATTTCATATAAAGATTAATAATAGAAATAATAATAATTTTTATATTTCAATTACAAAAATAAAAATTTTATCATCCATATAGTTAACAGAATCCATTCTCAATTAAAATATTTGATAATTCAGTCCCAAAATCTGCGGGAAATCCAAGTTCAACTGTATTAGTTCCAATATTAATTTGAACGGAGTGTCTCATCGTCCCGAAATGTAGATTTTTTTAGATTTTGTAATATTATTTTGAAGTTTTTTCAAAATTTTAAAAAGTTTCAAGACAACACAAAAATTTTCTCAAGATTCCTGGGAATATTAAAAGTGATTATTTATTTTAAAAAATTAAATTTAAGAGAATATTTGAAAAGATTTAAAAAAATTACGGAAGATTTCCAAAATTATGAAAAACGAATCCGGAAGATTTCAACACATTTTTAGGAATAATTCGAGTAATTTTGAGAGATATTTAATAATTTTCAAAGTTTTGAAGAGATTAAAGTATTTTAAAACATTGCTTTCATTTTTTATTATTTTAGATTAAATCATTTTTATAATTTATTATAATTAATATATACTATAATTAATAATTATAATAATTCATTAGAATAGATTATATACTACTGAGAAAAATGAATAGTTGGGGCTACTACCTTTTTATTAGTAAAGCATTCATTGGTTCTTACAACTGTTCAGTTAGTAACACCAACTAACCAAGTAGTCGGTTTAGGAAGCCGTTTGTAGTACTCGTGACTAGTTTACATTAGTAACGTTTTAGTAGTCAGAGTTACTAATAAATTAGTCATCTGTACTACTAATTGATTTTTCTGACAAATTAAAGTAGGTGGCTTAACTGTTTTATTTGCTACCGTGGTTGGTACGACTGAGAATGCGACAAAGGTACCAACATACCTGCGGTAAAACGAGGGAGAACGTTTAGACATGGCTGTCATAACTCGTTGCTCACTTGATGTCTCGTTCATCATTTACTGATGGAAGTGTCAGAAGTGTTGCAAAGTTTAGGCTTCGGGGATTATATCGAAGCATTTGAATGTATTTATAAGAAATTCAACAATCCAACGAGTTTTAAGTTTTACTTGAAATCCTAACCTACAAAGTGCATCTGCAATTAGAAAGATCCCAGTGGGCATAGAGACATATTTTTTTAGAACGTCTTATCAGCTTAAATGACATCAGCGTCCCTAAGATATCACAAAAAAAAGATGCCCGCGTGCCCACTGTGATCTTTTTAATTCAGATTTCGATAGTATAGTGACAGATATTTTAATTAGTCCCTGTGAAAAAAAGAAAATAGTTATACCTACAAATTTTTTAGTAGACATGACAAACTATATTAGTAAGTTCAACTACCTACAGACAGTCGTTTTGACAAACTGAAATAGTTAGTCTACCTAATAAAATAGTAACGGCAACTACTCGTTCCCAAACTAACAAAAATAGTTCTCACTACTAACTAAATAGCAGTACCATTATTTACTAACTAAAATAGTTGTCCCAACAATTTTATTAGTTGTCCCAACTAATCTTTTTTTTCAGTGATATGAAGTACAAAAATTGTGTATAAATATTAATTTTATATGTGTATGTTTACTGTAAATAAAAGCTTTATGTCAGAACCCAGTTACAAATTCGATAATACAATATCATAAATATCACAGAAATTAACAAAACAGGAAATAATACCTTACTAGAAAAACCTCGAACAATATGATCTTTAGACTGAACAAAAATCTTCTTGAATATTTCGAGAGGAATCGTATAAATTCTCCAAAAACTGCTAGCTCAAGACTATAAAACGATACGTCTCATTCCTCAGACGTCAAATAAAAACAGTTGATTTTTTTATTATGAAACGGTATGAAACACGTGGAATGCCATAGCAATGCATGACACTCCTCTGATTCAATTATTTATAAAATCAAGTCCTAAAGATTCGATTTCGCAAATTTGAATTTTACAATTTATTCACACTTTATTATGTATTTACAAGAGGCTATTTTAATTTACTGACAAAATCGAAACATACGATTTATAACACTAATAATAAAATAAATAAGAGTTATAAGAAATATAATCTATAAAATATAATCAGTCAAAATGTGATGTCCGAATGAGGACGAGTGAGCAAAAAATTGCAAAAAAGTAATCCAAATTTTGCAAATTTGATCGACTAGAGTGAAAAACGAAAAGCGGATCTTGCGTGTTTGACACCCGAGGCCGAAGGTAAACAATTACTGCTACAGGTCGACGAAAACGAGGCGTGAGTTTTTCGAATTCGATTTTTCACGTTCGATGGGTGATTCGCTTTTAGAAATCAATGAATGAACCTCAAAGTGTTTATTGCTTTGGGGGCCTAGTTTTTGTAAATTAGAAGTCAGTGCACAAATTATTCAATTTGTCATTGTAGTAAAAATTGTTTTTGTATTATTTTCTAATTTTGTATTTTTTGTAAATTTCTATTATTAAATTGATCAATTACAAGTTGCAATAAAATGTTTAATAACAAAATTGTTTTTTTTTATATTATGCGTACTTTTTTTCAATCATAAAAACAAGACAATGCAAATACGTATGTTTCAATACCAATCTCGATACCAATGCATATTACGAATTGTAATAATATAAATTTATTGAAATGATACATTTTTCAACAGCCAAACAGCCAACAGCCATACCATGCTGAAAAACCCAGTTCTCGTCGGATCACTGAAGTTAAGCAGCGTTGGGCGCGGTTAGTACTTGGATGGGTGACCATTCGAGAATACTGCATGCTGTTGGCACATCGTGGATGTGGTGAGCCCACACTTGTAGTTAGTTACTACAAGAAACTATCCACCTAGAAACACTACCCGAATCGGGTAGTGTCACGCCTACCCTGAAAGGGAAATGGGTTAATGGTATACTACTACTATACATTTTTCAAGGTAACTGAGAATGAAATTTAATCCCTAATAAGAAACAAATATTAAATCAATCATGATAAATAAAATTTGTACTTTATATTGCAATATCTGAATAAGCAATCCCAGACCGAGGTATATAAATAAATGTACTATATACATTTGATAAAAAAGTTTTGAACATAATCGAGAACAGTTCATATTTTGGACAAAATCGAGTGCGAAGCACGAGATACGTAATCAGAATGTGTTCGTTAAGGCCGAAGGAGCTTTAACAAAAGAGAATTCACAATCACCAAATTACAGTTGTCGATACTTTAACCTTCCATTTTAAAAGGTTTGTGCATAAATGTGGGGGAAATACAAAGACCACGCGCGTAGCGTGAGGTAAATACAGTATCGAGAGCGAAGCGCGAGATAAATATATTATCGAGCGCGAGATCCAAAAGTCGCGCGCCGTAGGCGCGCTCAAACTTGCGATCCGAGCGCGCAGCGCACGATGAGAATGTTCCCGACAAGCGGGCAGATTTTTTAAATTGAATACGCGAACATTTTTCTGAAAATATTCCAAGTCAATTCGCTAAAAATTCCCACGGTTTTCTTTCTGTTGATTTTTTTTTAGATTCGGCCTGAAATAAAGTAAATATTCTACGATAATGTACTTGCACTTACTGTCCTGTAGGTAGCAAGACCTATCCATACTAGGACCTCTCGTCATCATTGATGACTATGTGAAGCTGTCTCTTAACACTTTTTTCTATCTCGCGTTATTTTTTGCGTAAATATATATAAGATCATTTCAAATTTTCTTCTCAACAATACAATTTTATGATGTTATAAAAAATAAAGGAAAGCACAATTAAACAGTATGAACAACTTTTACTGCAAACTTTTTCCTTTGAAGTTGGTATTAATTAAATACTCGATACTCTTCATTTTTTCTAACTCACTTCATTATTTTTCTATTAACACGTTCTTGAAACTGTTAAATTAAGTTCTTTTTGGGGTTTCATCTTGAAAAATTTTATATTTTGCGAAGTATCGAAAATAACGCTAGATAAAAGAAAGTGGTGGGATTTTGAGTAAATTAACTTTGAATATTTTCAAGTACTCATAATTTTGTTAGTAATTTTTTTTGTTGCGAATCGGTTGAATATGTGTCGTCGTATTCCCTTTAAAATACAACATATTTGAGTAGAAAATAATTGTATTACTTTATCATGGACTGCGTGCCTGATTTGAAATTAATTCGGTACACAAATATTTTTTTTCAGATTTAAATCAAAACAAACGAGAATAAAGATTGAAAATTTACAGAAACCGGAAGTGCGAATAGACTTTCAAAATAGGTTAAACGAACGTATAGATTAGGCAGTTTGGAAGGGGTTATTAAACAATAAAGATATAGAGAGCATGTGGACTTTGCTACGGGATAGCATCGTTAAAACTGCGACCGAAGTATGTGGTACGGCAGTTGTAGGAAGAAAATCTGGGGATGCATGGTGGAATGATGAAATTGAGGCAGCCCAAAAAAGAAAAAAAAAGAAGCACACAACAAAACGCTGAACATGACAGGTCTTAGCGATGAGGAGAGAAAAAGGCTCAAGAATGATTACAGACACAAAAATAGGAAAGTTAAACGACTAGTCAAAGAGAGTAAAGAGAAAATCAGAACAGAAGAAGAGAACAAAATACAAAACTACTTTGAAGGAATTATGAAACTATTATATAAACAGTTGAAGGAAAGTAAAAGTACAGAGTTTGCCAGCATGAGAAACAGCAAAGGCGAAATGCTATATGATATAGACGAGATAGTAGACGCTTTAAAAGACTCTTTTGAAGAATTATTAGGAGGTGAAGATATAGGGCAATAGAACTGCGACATGGAACATAATACATTAGAAAACCCAACTGAAAAAGTCTGTGTCACTGAGATCAGAGACATAATAAAGAACTTGAAAAACGGTAAGGCTGCTGGTGTAGACAGTATTAGCGCTGAAATGCTTAAATACGGTGGCGAGTACATACCTCATAGGTTGTACGAATTGATAAATTTATGTATCGAGACGGGGGAAGTCCCAGACGTTTGGATAAAAGCGATTATCGTACCAATATACAAAAGAAAGGGAGATAAAAGCAACTGCAGCAATTAAAGAGGTATCAGCTTACTAAGTACCGTAAGTAAAATATACTCAAAAATACTTATTCGTAGAGTAATGAAAATTACAGAAGAAAAGACATGGGAAGTCCAAAGTGGATTTATGCCAGGAAGATCATGTACAGATCAGATATTTAGCCTAAGACAGATCACAGAAAAAAGCTTGAGAGTAGGAAAGAAAGTTTTCTGTGCATTTATTAAAAGCATTTGACAAGATAAATAGAAATAAACTTTGGGAAGTCCTTAAAGAGTACGGAGTAAATGGAGGGCTCCTGCAAGCAATAAAAACAATATATACAGGTAGTAAAGCGAGTGTAAGGGTAAATGGGAAACTGAGTGACTGGTTCGATATTTTGCAAGGCGTGAAACAAGGATGCGTTATGTCCTCGTGGCTATTTATCATATTCATGGATAAGTGTCTAAGAACTGCCTTCTTCGACGAAGAAGGTGTAGATCTCGAAACAGTCAAGGTACGTGGGTTAGCTTTCGCAGATGACCAGATTGTTATGGCAGAATCAGTCGAGGACTTGCAAAGAATGTTGAATAAACTTAATTCAAGCATGAAGGACATGGGACTCAAAATTAACGTGGATAAAACAATAATCATGGTGTTTGAGGGGAAAAGTGAGAAAACAATGTGCAACATTGTCCTAAATGATGAGAGATTAGAACAAGTTGACCAGTACGTATATCTGGGTAGTCTATTCACTAGCGACGGAAAAATAGATGGGGAGTTAAAGAGGCGCATAAATAAGGGTAAGCAGGTTATCGGTAGAGCAGGGTCCATCATAACAAATAAAAACATATCAAAAAAAGCTAAAATGGCCATACATAATTCTATATTCGTACCGACTGTACTATACGGTAGCGAGACATGGACCTGTCAAGAAAAGGACAGGAGTAAAATTAACGCGATCGGCATGAAACCTCTGCGCATAATATGCGGGAAAACACTAATGGACAAAGTCCGAAACGAGACAATCCTCAAAGAATGTGGTGCAAAAGAGACAATAGTTGACACATGGGAAAGAAATCAGTTAAGATGGTTCGGACATCTTGAAAGAATGAAAGATGAACGACTGACCAAACAAGTGTATAAAGGTAAAGTAAATGGCAGAATGCCCAGAGGTAGACCGCCGAAAGAATGGTTAGAATCTGTAAATGAGACATTAATCCGTAGAGACATAAGAAGCCATAGAAACACAAGAGCTTGCATGAAAAAATGCATGGACATGAAGGAAGCTAGAGTAGTATGCCAGGACAGAAAAGTGTGGCGACAAATAGTTTGTAAACAGAGTGACAATAGAGTGAATGACGCCTGAAACAAAGACCTTGGATACAAATGGGCCCAAGTGGGGAACCATACATAACAATTTTGTGAGGCTCTTCACTTGGGGTGATCGCTAGAGAGATTGATCAGCAACCTGGGTCGGAGCAGTGTTGCGGAATAAACGTGCCATTTAAATAAATAACACGAGAATTCCAGATCAATCTAAAATACCTATACCTAACACCTATATACCTATCTACGTCATACCTATATACCTACCTAATTTATACCTATATACCCATATACACACTAATACTTTCCAACCGTGCAAGTCACGCCTACCCCGAAAGGGAAATGGCTTAATGGTATAATAATAATAATAATAATAATAATAATACTTTTGGTGGCATCCGGTTCGCGATGGAATGAGCCTGACGCTGGCAAGCCGGAATC
>CAKNYM010022702.1:0-17058 GCA_932195095.1 Andricus curvator | reverse complement strand
TGAGGACGCGCTACGTAGTGGTGATAGGAAACCCACCGAGTAGAAAGTAATACATAGCAAATTATTTTCTTGTTGTTAGTAATACGAGCGCTTACAAAGTAAAGTCCTCAATAAAATCAGAGGTAACTGTACTGCGAGATTGGTCAGAACTACTGAAGATAGATTTGAAAAAGATAAAAATGACATTTAGCATTTCATGTAAGATGGAGTTCTGACTGCCGAAGCCGGCAAAAAAGTTCTTTGCCGGCTGTTATTCGCAAAAAACGGCGAAAGCGTAGGTCACTGCACTTATCACTACATTATTTTTATTTTTATTATTTCTGTTACCAGTCACAGGGGCGCCCTCCCAACCTGCCGAGACGTGGGAAAAGGTTAATGGTGTAACGAAAATCATTTCTGTGACCATTCATAGGTGTGCATTGTCAACAGGTAGAGTTGTGACCAACATTACTTATGGGACCAGTCACAGGAGTGCATTTCCGCTCCCCACGAGATACTGCGCAACAAAATGTCGCTCCCGGAATTTCGTCGTTAAAATGAATTCCTAATCTTCTAGAATTCAGTCTTATCTCCGTACAGTCCCCAATTTATATTCGGTACTCAAAGATAGATTGTCAATCCGCATTTTTCTTCGTGTGTTATCATTTTGTTTTTTCAGAAAAAAAGTTGTTTTCTTGATTTAGGAGTTTTGAGATATTGGATTTGTCTCGTGATTTTGGAACCTTCCAAACACGACGAAAAAAATTAGTTTGCACGAGAGCAAAATGATAACATGTTTCTTTAGTTGAAGCTTAACAAGTTACAGGTTCGGCATACTCAACTTTTTCAACAAAAAATGCACATTTTCAATAATCTGAAACATTTTTTTTATTTAAAAAAAACTTAATTTTTAAATTCAAAGAAAGAACAGAAGATATTGTCCGAACTAAAAAGGTGTTGCAGGTGAAAGTTAGTGTGGTTAAGTATCTTTTGCGGAGTATTATAATTCAATCAGAAAAAAAGTTAAAAAAATGAACAGGTAAAATAAGCACTATCCATAAAAAATGTGTTAAAAAATTTCGTACGGGACGCTGTTACTATTTTCGATAGCGAATACTTCATGCGATATAGGCATAAAAAGCGAAGAATATGTGCACGAAATATTACGATTATAGTATGCCAGTGATAATAGTAAGGGGCCATAGGAAAAACGCACCAAAACCTTATTATCTTATATCTGGGAATGGCTTTTTCGAATTTTCCGCTAGTCGAGCACAAAAAAGCCATACCCAGAGAGTACGGATCGCTTGAATTTTTCATACTGAAAATGCAATAATAAAATCGCCCGAATTCGTGCAAGAAAATAAATGAGCATGCATTCAAATTTAAGTATCAAACGATTCCCTGTGAAATTTAGAAAAGATTTTTCTCGTTGTAGCGAAAGTAAAATTTAGGGAACATTCATGTACATCGAAATACTTTCTTGTCTCTTTCTTTGTTCAATTAAAAAAGCCGACTAGCGACGCGACAGAAAGCGTGCCGTATGAAGCAATGTGAGTATAAAATTGTTAAGGAAATGTCTGAATCTTCTTTCGAGCGATATTTGTTTCGCGTCTCGTTTAGTATTCCTGTAAAGGGTGAATATCGCACGCGAAAGCAAAATATCAAGGATGTTCGTATACGTGACATACATGTGAGTGCAGAACAGCCGATTTTGCATATGTATCGTGAAAACAAAGACCGGAAGACTTGGCATGCATGGAAGATAAGTGAACACGAACCTAGCTCGAGTAAGTCCTCTTGTAGGCGGCGCGGCGTCTCACGCCTTCGCTGAATCCGACGCAGAGATAGTCTCCACATGCGAGAATTTTCCCAATCAGAGTCAAACTTTATCCTATTGACACTGTTGACATTATTGACTATTGGTAGTATATTGAGCGATTATAGATTCACCACATTCAAAATTGAATAGAATAAGTTAGAAACTTCCAGAATTAGACTTTTTTAAATTATAAAAGCTTCCAGTTCTACAATTTTTAATTGAAGCAATAAAAACTGATTAACCTTTCGCTGTACTATATGTTAAAAATCACTATATTTTACTATTTGTACGTTGTAAAGAAGGGATATGAGGAAACTTTTTTTTTATTTACTACTTTGACTAGTAATTCGTAAATGTTAGTAGAACTACAAAGATAATTGGAATAAAAACTAAAAATATTTCTTTTATATCTGCAAAAGATTGCAGTATTTTGGAGCATCTATAGTGACGTTGAGTGCACAGGTGTCAGGAAGTAAAAAGAGTTGACGTACGATGCCGCCGAAAACTTTAAAAGTAGAATGGTGGAGTGTGTATCTAAAAAATAGAATATGTTTGATCCCAATTCATAGCGGTTCATCTGCACGAGAATCGGATAATTTTCAATTTTAATTTTTCTATATTGTATGACGTAAGTACGTAAAGGCAAACCATGCTTGTATATAATAAAACGTATATATATATACGTGTGTGTTGCATAAATTACAGCATTTTAAATATTTTATATAATATTACATGAAGAGAAAGTACATAATGAAACCATAATAATCGCTGTAAATTAATTCAGTTTCTCAATAAATACACTGGATGAAATGGATGATTACATTACAAACTTATTTTATAAACTACATATTGAAGCATTTTAGAATATTTGAAAATTTCAAAATAATATTCATTTAAAATGGGAGAAAAATAGTTATATTACGCTACTGAATGACCTCTCAGAAATTCCTAAACGAAAGAGTGATTATATATCTTAAGAATGTAGCTATTACGTGAAACGAGTGTGAATCGAAGGAAAACCAATGATTTCGTGCGCATCCATCAATGAAGTGGAGATAAACGGTACCGGTGAACGAAGAGACCGTCGATGCGAGAAATTAATTCAGGTGGATCACTCCTAGCCCAGCACCGCTACGAGCAACTGTTTCAGCGAGGACACTTCTAGGAGTTCCGTGATCGTGTGAAAAATCCGATAAGGTTCCGTAGGTCTCAAGGAGAATCAATTATTGTTTTTAGCAATGAGTGTTGAGGATTATATAAGGAAATCAAATTGTTGATTCAACTAAACGAAAGAATCTGTTTAATATAAAAAAAAATTGTTCAGTGATTTAAATTCTCAGAAGTGGTTTAACAAATTTTTCGATTAAAAGGTGTCAGTTATTTAGGGCAATGGATAAACTTCTTCTTCAACCCGTTTTTATTTCAGGAGAATAAGAACCTATTTCATTAAGCTCGAAAATAATTTTGAATACCTTTAATTACAAAAAATTTGTGCTGGTGACAAAGTTTTCATTTGAGAGTATTTTACCATTTTATGAGATCGGAGTAGGATTTTCAACCCGTTTTCATTCGGAAGATCATTCAAAAAGAGATTCTCGATTCTAAAACACAGTAAACTCAAATCAAAATGATCCACTTATTCCAAGTTATGGATTTATGAAATCTAGGAGAACCGAAGTTTATCCCAGAATAAGTTCAAAAATCCCTGCAAATTGGAATTGTACAAGGCCTGTGAGAAAATAAAGACAAATAATTAAGCCACTACCAAATAGACATTAATTGAAGAATTGAGGATTTTTCAAAAAGTTAGGAAAGTGATATTGAAGCTTAGTGAGGTAAACATGGCACAAAGTTTGCACTAAGCTAAAATTCACTTATCACGAACAAACTGATCAAGTCCTAGAGAGTCAAAAGCAAAAGAAAATATAATTAAGGAGGGCTAAAAGTTTTAAAATTGAATAAAGCGATCTTTTTTGCCATAAAAAAGACACGAATGGTTAGATCAAATGGTTAGATCAAGAATGGTTACATCAAATGGAAAATAAAGTCATGATTAAAAACGAGTAATTTGCGCTTTAATAAAAATTTGTGGTTAATAGAATCTTCACTTTCAGGTTATTTCACTATACCAGGACAGGTATCGACGTACATACTCGGGGCCAACTTCCTGACCAGAGAAAATTAAACCGGTCAAGTAACTTCAAAAGATAAATCTTGCTTTAATATATAAACTAAATGTGTTTACTTTAAACGCGTCACCGTGATAATTTTTTGAAACTAAATTAAAACTCTGAGACCATAGGAGAGGTTTTTCTCTACCTAGAAGCGCTTCTTGGCAGAGAAAAAGCTCTCCTATTTCAAAAAATTATCACGTTCGGTGAAGCGTTTGAAGAAAACGCGTGCATGTAATTACTTGAAGAATCAGATAATTTATTAGATCGTAAAATCTGTTTGGACATCGGCGGGTCGTTCCCGCTTTTACCATTCGTCGCAGTTTTCAAAGCCATGGGAAAAATGGTACATTCTTGTTTCGGTGTGAAGAGGGTCCGCGCAGCTTCAAAAGAGCATATAGAAGATCCAAAAAAGCTCTCCTTACAATTTATGTGTCAGAGACTCTCAAAATTCATGTTATATTATGTAATATTCAAGAATCGCTTGTATTTTTGAACAAAAATAAAGGTTTCGGTTTGTGGTCTGAGTAGGCTGGTGAATTTATTTATCAAGTGTTCATAAAGTTTTGGAACAGGCGAAAGATAAACAAAATACACAACCCCGATTATTCAGTCCAGTTGAAAGCAGCTGTCGTCGATTTTTTTTCAAAACATGTAGTTTATACATTTATTTTGTAATGTAATCATCTATTTCATCCTGTGTAATGTATTTATTGAGGAACTGAATGAATTTACAGTAATTATTATTATTATACCATTAAGCCATTTCCCTTTCGAGGTAGGCGTGATTTGCTCTGTTGGAAAATAGAAGTGCGTAGGTGGGTATATAGGTATAAAGTAGGTAGGTATGTAGGCGTTAGGTATAGATATTTTAGATTGATCTGGAATTATCGTGTTATTTATTTGAATGACACGTTCATTCCGCAACACTGCTCCGACCCAGGTTGCTGATCAATCTCTCTAGCGATCACCCCAAGTGAAGAGCCTTACAAAATTGTTATGTGTGGTTCCCCACTTGTGCCCATTAGTATCCAATGTCTTTGTTTGAGGCGTCATTCACTCTATTGTGACTCTGTTTAGAAACTATTTGTCGCCACACTTTTCTGTCCTGGCATACTACTCTAGCTTCACTGAGAATAATGTTTGTTTGAATCAAACAAATTTTGCTTGAATCAAACAAATCATTTCTTTCATATAGGGTCAAACAAATGTTTGTATGATTCAATGAAATTTTTTGTTTGTCCTTATTCATTTGTTTTAAAAAGATTTTTGGCTAGTTTAAATAAATCTCTTGTTTAAATTGAGTAACTTCCTTGTTTAAATTGAATATATATTTTTTAAATCAATTATAGAATTTGTTTAAGTGAAGTAAATCTTTTTTGTTTTACACTTAACCTCAAAATTGAGTTTCTTTATGAAAATAATGTATAAGTTCGATCATATGTTTTTTTAAATCATACTTATCGTTATATATGTAAAAGCAGGAACACTTATTCATTCCAAATGTTTACTGCAGTTTAATTACTAATTGTGCTTCTCATTTCTGAATTAAAAAATCATAAAGTAGAATAATGAGAAATGAATCAGAGTTAGACATTTGAATTGAACATATATATGAGTGTTCCTGCGCTTCTAAGTATACAGCGATAATTACAATTTATAAAAAACATTCTGAATTTCATAAATCATCTTTATGAAGAAAGGAGGTTAAAAATGAAAAAGACTAACTCATCTTCAAAATCTTCAATTATATCCAAAATGTAAAGCCCCAATATTGAAGTAGTTCCAACACTAGAGATAAATTAATTTAGAATTTAGGTTAGTACCGCAGGGAAACCTGCCGGCAGTGCCTTGGCACGCCTAGCGGCATTTTGTAGCACTGCTTTATTTTTTGTTTGAATCAAATAAATATTTTTATGAATTCAAATAAACAAATATTGAACAAATGCATTGTTTAATAAAATCCAATTTTTTGTTTGAATCAAACAAATTGTACTAAACAAATTATTTGTTTCAATCAATAAGGCAAATATTTTCCATTTATTAAAATTAAATAAACCTTTTTTCAATTGAAGCAAAAAATTTGTTTCTTTCAATTCTATGAATTCAAACAAGTTTTCTTGTTTGATTCAAAAAACCATTTTTCTGAGTGTTACTTCACGTCCATGCATTTTGTCATTCGAGCTCTCGTGTTTCTATGGCTTCTTATGTCTCTTCAGATTAATGTCTCATTCACAGATTCTAACCATTCTTTCGGCGGTCTACCTCTGGGCATTCTGCCATTTAATTACCTTTATACACTTGTTTGGTCAGTCGTTCATCTTTCATTCTTTCAAGATGACCGAACCATCTTAACTGATTTCTTTTCCATGTGTCAACTATTGTCTCTTTTGCACCACATTCTTTGAGGATTATCTCGTTTCGGACTTTGTCCATCAGTGTTTTCCCGCATATTGTGCGCAGAGGTTTCATGCCAATCGCGTTAATTTTACTCCTGTCCTTCTCTCGACAAGTCCATGTCTCGCTACCGTATAGTACAGTCGGTACGATTATAGAATTATGTATGGCCATTTTAGCTTTATTTGATATGTTTTTATTTCTGAGCATGCATCTTGCTCTACCGATAACCTGGTTACCCTTATTTATGCGCCTATTTAACTCTTCATCTATTTTTCCGTCACTAGTGACTAGGCTACTCAGATATACGTACTTGTCAACTTGTTATAATCTCTCATCATTTAGGATAATGTTGCACATTGTTTTCTCAGTTTTTCCTTCAAACACCATGATTTTTGTTTTATTTACATTAATTTTTAGGTCCATGTTCTTCATGCTTGTATTAGGTTTATTCAACATCCATTGCAAGTTCTTGATTGATTCTGCCATCACAATCTTCTCACCTGCGAAAGCTAACCCACGTACCTTCACTGTTTCGAGATCTACACCTTCTTCGTCGAAGAGGGCTGTTCTTAGGCACTTATCCATAAATATGATAAATAGCCATGAGGACACAACGCATCCTTGTTTCACGCCTTGCATAATATCGAACCTGTCACTCAGTTTCCCATTTACCCTTACACTCGCTTTACTGCCTGTATATATTCTTTTTATTGCTTGTAGGAGCCATCCATTGACTCCGCTCTCTTTAAGGACTTCCCAAAGTTTACTTCTATTAACCTTGTCAAATGCTTTTTCTAGATCAATAAATGCACAGAAAACTTTCTTTCCTACTCTCATGCTTTTTTCTGTGATCTGTCTTAAACTAAATATCTGATCTGTACATGATCCTCCTGGCATAAATCCACTTTGGACTTCCCATATCTTTTCTTCTGTAATTTTCATTACCCTACGAATTAGAATTTTTGAGTATATTTTACTTACGGAACTTAGTAAGCTGATACCTCTGTAATTACTGCAGTTGCTTTTATCTCCCTTTCTTTTGTATATTGGTACTATAATCGCTTTTCTCCAATCGTCTGGGACTTCTCCCATCTCGATACATAAATTAATCAATTCGCACAACCTGTGAGGTATGTAATCCCCACTGTATTTAAGCATTTCAGCGCTAATTCTGTCTACACCAGCAGTCTTACCGTTTTTTAAGTTCTTAACCATATCTCTAACCTGAGTGACACAGACTTCTTCAATTGGGTTTTTTAATGCATTATGTTCTATGTCGCAGTTCTGTTGCCCTATATCTTCACCTCCTGATAATTCTTTAGAAGAGACTTTTAAAGCGTCTACTATCCCGTCTATGTCATATAGCATTTCACCTTTGCTGTTTATCATGCCGGAAAATTCTGTACTTTTACTTTCCTTTATCAGTTCAAATAATAGTTTCATATTTCCTTCAAAGCCGTTTGGTATTTTCTTCTCTTCTTCTGTTCTGATTTTATCTTTACTCTCCTTGACTAGTCGTTTAACTTTCCTATTTTTGTATCTGTAATCGCTTTTAAGTCTATTTCTCTCCTAACTGCTAAGACCTGTGATGTTTAATGTTCTCTTGTACGCTTTTTTCATTTCTTGCTGGGCTGCTTGAATTTCATCATTCCACCTCGCATCACTAGACTTTCTTCCTACCACTGCCGTAGCACACACTTCAATTGCAGTTTTAAAAATGATGTCCCGTAACAAAGTCCACGCGCCCTCTATATCTTTATTACTTATAAGCGCTTTCCAAGTTGCCCTATCTAAGCGTTCGTTTAACCTATTTTTTTTTACGAGAAGTTTACGAGAAGGCGGTCTCCCTGCTTAGCGACAATAGGAGGAACGATACTTCAGTACGTCTGAGTAAGACTCGCGAGCGTATTGCACAGCTTCAGTTCAAAATTGAAACGGCGAGACGGCATGCATCAAATATTCAGTGCGTGATTAGCTACATAACATTGAATAAAAAATTCACTCCAAAAGTTAGGGCACTTGCTCGAAACTTAAGGAAAGCAAATCACAGGCTGAACAAGTGTAAACTGTTGACCATCAAGCAGCACTGGACGCACAAAATAAGATCTCTTTCAACAGCGAAACAGCGCCTTGAACGGCGAGTAAAGTGGATTCAGGAAAATTCCACCTTTTCTACTCATCCTTCCCGCCTGTTCAATAAAACGTCACGTGCTGTTAAAAATCTGCCTAGTCGAGAAGAGTTTCAAGTCTTCTGGGAGCAAGTATATGGAGATACTCATCAGCTAAATGAAGACGCTTCAGGTATATCATTCTTTCGTATCTTTTGCCAAAGGCAAAGGTTACAAGGTCCAGAGGAAGAGTGTCCACTAATTACTGCTGAAGAAGTGAAGAAAGTTATCGCTAGAACTAAAAACTTTTCAGCGCCAGGGCCAGATCAAATCAACAACTTTTGGTGGAAGAAGTTTACTTCTACGCACCAACATCTAGCTCGTATATTTACTACTTTCTAAAACGGAGAACAACCCGTCCCGCAGTGGCTAGTGGAAGGACGCACGGTATTGATCCCGAAGACCGGAGATTTGTCAAGTCCAAAGAACTACAGGCCCATAGCTTGTTTAAACACCAGCTACAAGCTATTCACTGGCATCATCAAGGAGAGGATATTAACATCTATCGAGCCGGTATGGAGTGCAATAGTTGAACAACGTGGATGCAAGAGAGGTCTGGCAGGTTGCCGGGAGAACCTTTTAATAGACAGGTGTATTACCCAGGACTCGATCAGGTATCGACGCAATCTGTCCATGGCTTGGATTGACTACCGTACGGCATTCGATAACACGAACCATGAGCTACTTATTAAGCTCATTGAGTGCCTGCAGGTGCATCCAAAAATAGTGAGATGCATAAAAGAGCTTATGCTCTTGTGGCGGACAAGATTTTTCATAACATTTGACAAAAGACAAGTAACTACAAGCTATATCACATATAAGAGGGGGGTCTTTCAAGGAGACTCTCCAAGTCCGATACTTTTCTGCATCTCCCTCTTGCCTCTATCTATTGTGCTCAGAGGCAAAAGCTCTGGATACCTATGTGGCCCGCCGAAAAAAAGAGAATATAACGTCAACCACCTTTCATACCTGGACGACCTTAAACTCTTTGCTTCCTCGAAAGAGGACCTTAACATCCTTGTGGAGGCGGTAAATAGGTACTCTAAAGCGATTGGCATGAGCTTCGGACTGGACAAGTGTGCCTGCATCCACCTACACCAAGGAAGACGGGAAACTACATCATCGCGTGACGATCAGGATGTTCAACTCATAGTCGGAAATACCATTCAACATCTTGGTATTTGAGAAACATATACATATCTTGGAATACAGCAAGCGGAAACCCAAGATGTGCGTGTGTTAAAAACGGCACTTCGAAAAAGGTATCGCCAAATTCTCAGAAAAATTTCAGCTTCCGAATTATCTGGAAAGAATAATATCCAGGCGACCAATATGCTGGACGTTCCTATACTGCTCTACACGTTTGGTGCAGTAAAATGGAACGTCGATGAGTTGAAACAACTTGACCGAAGCACACGCAAGATGATTACAATCCATCGAAGTCATCGTCCTAGATCTTCCGTACCTCGACTATACCTCCCTCGAGATAAAGGCAGGGCGAGGCTTGCTAAGCTTAGAGTGTCTTCATCGAAGAACGGTTCTGGCTACAGCCTGCTCAGTTCTAAATAGCACAGATTCTCGTTATAGACACCTTAGTTTACCGCGAGCGCATAATGAATGTACCTGTAGGCGATACCAACTGCCGAGCGTGCAAGCACGAGCCAGAAACACTTGGACATGTTCTCAGTGGATGCTCAAAGTATGCACGCTACGGGCACATAGAGACACAATGCAACTCTAAAAGTGTTATATTACCATCTTAGGCACTTCTATGGTGTTGATCTATTGTTTGTCTTGCCGTACGCCCAGTTGGAACTCCATTCAGTTGTGGAGAATGATCAGTGTAAGATCTACTGGAATACTCAACGTATCAGTGCTACGAAGCCTGATATTGTCCTCCCAGATCTGAACACCAAGATCATTTACGTGATTGAATTCTCGGCACCAGCCGATGGTAATATCACGGCAAAGGTGGAAGAAAAAGTCCATCTTGTATGAAAGCTTCATTTCTTAGCCAACTCAACAAGATTGCGGCTTGCCAGCGTCACGCTCATTCCACCGCGAACTGGATGCAAAAGGTTGTTCTTTTGGGATAACTTCATCTGGTCCGTCAACATTGTTCCTCATAACATTCTACAAAGATTGGTAGCTCTAAAAAAGTATCCAGAGGTGAAACCTTCATCCCTAACTGTCCCGGTAAGGTCATCCGCGGCTAGAGACTTGACTCCAGGGAACAGTGTTGCACGATGTTATCTCGCGTAAATTTTCCGCTCTTGCTTACCTTCCAGGACAGAGGAAGCAGAAGCGGATGACGTACACGTTCCAGTTGCGTCGGGATTGGTTGCTTTAAGGAACCATGATCGTAGCTTCCGGAGCCTACAACTTCTCAATATAACAACAACATTAAGGCGAGCTTGCACCAAACTTTTCCAACCTGAACCTGAACCTTTGGAGTCATTTACTACCCTGATATTTTAATCAGAACATCTCTTGTGTTTTTGTTCATTAAGGAATGCCATTTTCCTGGTTTCCATGTTTAAGGCATGTTAAAACATCCCTTGAAATTAATTCAAAGACATATTCTTGCTATGCACGCTTCCTCTACTTATTTAAAAGTGATTTCATACCGTAGCAGTTGAAAAAAAATATCTAGTAATTTTAGTTACGAAGGAAAGATGATTTCCATACTTGGATGTTTAAGGTATGAAAACACCCCCAAAACATGCTCTATACCTAAAAAATCGTTAACCTTTCTAGTTCATGAGTATAAAATTTTTGTTACGGTAAGTTTGTTACCTCTGAAGGTTCGGAAATAAGAATAAAAATTAGATTTAGAATTTTGTAGAAAAATCTATTTACTGACCATTTGGTGCAGTGTCCTTTTCAACGTATCGTAGAAAAGAGATTTTGGAAATATATTCTTGGTGATTCCCTAAGCAAACCGAGCCTATTCTTTGCAAAATGGCCAAACTCTTCATTTTCTCATTACAATTGTTCAAATAATTGAAAAATCTTTGAAATTTGCAAAGCATAATATAAAAAACTCATCGGAAAGATATTCTTAGTTCATTCTGTAAGAAATTAAATTAATAGATAGAAAAACGTTTATTTTTTAGCCTGCTGGCCTTAAAAAATTGACTTGCTTACACTTCTTTTACAGAATTTTCTTAAAACTAACCCTTAAAACTAACATCCTTCCACACTTTATCTCTAACGCCGCTCGCTCTTATCGCATTGCCTTCCTCGCTTCGCCGCGCCTCGCACACATGTCCCTACTTTCTTGCTTTGCCTCGAATTACCAAACTCTGCCTCCGCGGCTAATCCCTAATACTTATCTACTATTTACAATATTTACATTTACTTATATTTACTTCCTCCTCTATTTACAATCTTTTCTTCTCCATTCCTCTTCCTCCTTCCTTCTCTTCTTCTCCATCTTACCAAAGACTCCCTTCACCCATGCTACCGCCCTTTTGTCCCCCCTTTCATGCATCAGTACCTCCATGCTTATCCCACTCCTTTCCACCTCTACGCACTCCTCCAACCAATGCTCCACTCTTGCCTCCCCCTTCCCACATAGCTCACACATCCTCTTTTCCCTATCGAGCCAGAACCTATTGAAACCCTCCATGCACCCACATCTCATCCTCGCTATAAGCTCCTGACTTCCTTTCTCTCCTTTCTCACACAAATATTGCGCTCTCGCCCTTGGCATAATCCACACGTAGTTCCCATTAAACCTTGTCTCTCTTATTCTCTCTTCCCCTGCTGTCTTCTCTCTCTCCATGCTGTTTTTCTTAACCAACTCATATACCTTCCTTCCTTCCTCATGCATCCTTCTCACTTCATCCAACTGCAGTCCATTCGTTCTAAAATACCTTTCTCTTTCAACCTCCACCTTCCCACCCCCTCTCCTGTTCTCCTTCTCCCACCAACACTCCCTAACCAGCTTACTTCCCCCCTCTTCCAAAAATTTCTCCTCATACTTACACGCCCGACTCCCCGCTAGAATCCCTACACTCGTTCTCCCCGTCTCCCTCGTGAAAATATAATTAGGCGTGTTCCTTGCCAGCCCCAATGTCCACTTTACATACTTCTCCTGTGTCCTATTTACCTCTTCGCTTTCCTTCCACCCCCACACCTCTACTGCATACAATAGGACACCATCACTATTGAGTCAAACAATTTCATTCTCCTTCCAAAATCATCTGCGAATAACTTCTTTCCCAACCCCCACACCTACCTCATCACCACATTTGCCCTCCTCACTCTCTCTTTTATGTGACCATCCACTCCGCCATTCCTCCGAAACAAGAAGCCCAGGTATACAAACTCTTTCACCTCCTGCACCGCCTTTCCCTTCCAATTCCACTCCCCTTCCTTACCCCTTCCACCTCCTTTTCTGTAAACCATAACCTTGGACTTTTCCGCATTCAGTTCTAACCTGTTCTTATCCAGGTATCTTCTCATCCTCTTCATCATTTCCTTTAAGGCCTCCTCGCTTTTTGCCACCAACACTATGTCATCTGCATACGCTAGCGACAAAATTCTAGCCCCTCCTATCCTGACTCCTCCTACTACTCCGGCCTCCAGCTTACTTTCTATATCCGCAATTAAAATCGCAAACAGCGTTGGGCTAAGCGGACACGCTTGTCTTAATCCCCTATCCATCCAGAATCCCTCCGAAATCCCCTGTCCTTCTCTTACCTTATCTTTGGTCTCTTCATATATCTCCCTTACCCTCTCGATCAGGCCTCTCTCCACTCCCCTATCCTCCATAGCCTCCCACAAGCTCCCCCTATCCACCGACGGAAACGCGCCTTTTAGATCCACAAAAAACGCGTACACTCTCGACACCTTCTTCGCTAATTCTCTATCCACAATGTGCTGCAGAACGTAGATATTGTCGATAGTACTCCTACCTGCCCTAAAGCCCGCCTGCGTCTAGGGCAATATTCCTTTCCCCTCGACATCCTTCTGCAGCCTCTCGGCCACCACCATCGCGTATACTTTATACGCCGTATTCATTAGCGTAATTTCTCTATAATTTTCCTGCCTATGCCTGTCTCCTTTCTTATACAGAGGTACTATTAACCCTTCTCTCCACCCTCGTGGGAATCCCCCCCCCCCTCCATACTTTCTTCACTACCTCCTTCAGCCTCTCCCTAACCTTTTGTGTACTCAACAGCCATGCTTCGTTCTCTATCCCATCCAGCCCTGCTGATTTTGACCTTCTTAACTTCCTTATCTGTTTCTCTATCTCCTCGTCATTCAAATCCTCCATCTCTGCCTGCCCCGTTCTTCTACTCCCATCATCTCTCTTCCTTGAATCTGAGCCCTGAAATGATTCTTTAAAAAACTCCCTCCACTCCTCACTCCCTATCTTCTCGATTATCCCTACTCTACGCTTCCTAAACCTATTTATTATCTTCCAGACGTCCACCTCTGTCTTAACATTTCCTAACTCCTCCTCCAGCTCTTTCCCCTTTTCCTTTTTTATTTCCTTATTTAATTCTCATACAAAAATATTCTCCGAAAAAGTGAGGCTATATTATTTTGAAAAGAAACATTAAAAAATGAGCCAAAATATTAATTAAAATTGTAATTTTTTCTTTAAAAATCATTAACCCAGAATGAAATCACATTTTCAATGGCTAAGATTTAAAAAATAGTTTCAATTTGAGAGAAGTCATATTCATACAAAATGTAACTAAAAGAGAAATAAAATTAATTTCTAAATATTCATATTTTCCATTATTTCTAATTACAATAAAACAAAACCCAGTCGAGTGAGCCCCAGCCAAATTCTGTACGATCGCAGTAACTAAGCTGTAGAGCTAGGGTGCACGGAGAAAAAGGTCTAGTTAGGGTAACAAGGATTCTGGTCAGCCGTACTAGACAGTCTAGTAAAATATGAACCAACACGCTGTCTAGTTAAACACGCCAGAGAGTCTAGTTAAACTCTGTCTGGTTAGAATTACAAGACATCTGGTATAAGTTACCAGACATCTAGTACGGCGAATATTTCCATTGCTAGCAGTGCTAACTAGCTGTCTAGTAAATGTAAGCAAACGTTGAGTTAGGCTTACATCTCCGTGTTTAGGTAGTTTAACTAGTTTTCTGGTAAAATTTACCAGATGTATAGTATTGGCAAATAGTTTTTTTATGAAAATAAGTATGTTTTGAGGATCTTTAAGATAGGTTTCAAAATTTAAATAGCACAATAAAAATGAAGTTCGTTTATTAAACACTGGCCAAAGTTATGATTTTATATTACTCGAAGAAATCGCACGGCCTGAAGCATTATCTTGAGAACAACATGGCGGCTACACTGAAGAAAAATACAGTTTACGTTTCTTGAAATATAGCCTTCTAAAAGAAAAGGTTCCACAAGTTCAACAGATTATCCACTGTATCGTCGCGGAATTATCTTATTTTAATACACGTAAATAAAAACAAAAATAAAAACACGTCGCTTCTCGCTTCTTGCAACTCTGAAAATGGTCGGAATAACGTACGGGACACAGAAATGCAAGAGGCTGGATGAAACTGGAGGTGACGACTCCGAAAATTAGGAGGCAGGCTAGAGGGAGGGAAAATGTCGGTAAAGGGTGTAGGAGGGAGCAATGAAGGGAGTAAAAGAGTAGTGGGGGGCAACACGCTACTAGATGTCTAGTTATGGACACTATTTGCCATAACACGACGTATCGGTTCAATCTACTAGACTGCTTACAAGACATCGAGTAAGAGTAACGAAACTTCTGCCTTAAATTTACTAGACGCGCGTAACTAGATTCATCTAGTTCGCCCAACTAGACCTTTTTCTCCGTGTGCTATTCTTGAGTTCACTCGACGGTTTTTCGTATACGAAAATAGTCGAGTAGTATGAAATCGGTATTCTCGAGTCGTTCGTTCGGTTTCGTATACGAACATTTTCGAATACTTTGCAACGAGTGGGTTAGAGGCATTCGAAACTGAAAGTCGTATGCGAAAGTAGTAAAATCTGTGAAAGTGGGAAGCATCATGGTGGTAGGTGGAGAAAGATATGAGGAATAACATAACCTAATAAAACTTATAGAATTCTGCTGTCATGTAATCATGACGTTACGAGACATAATTAACGTAAACGTTATTGAGCTGTTAGATGATGCAGCAAGACATGCATATAATAGAATTTGAATTCAGAAACGTGATGATCCTTTCCAGTTACCTGTATAAATATTTGTATAAATATGATAAATATGTAATGTCCTGGCAAAAGTATCGGATAGGAATTTCTTCTGAACCAATCCGAATCATTCCGGAATTTGTATTCGAACCAATGCGAAAAAATTTCTACATTTCGTTCGACTCAAATCGTTTAAAAATTAATCCGACTCAATTCGGTTCAATCCGAACTCCAAAACGAACTAAAGTTTCAATCCAAATGAATCCGAATCAATCCGCACTCGGATTTATATCCACTGAATTTCCAATCCGAATGAATCCGAGTTCGGATTGAATTGGATTCATTCGGATAGATAATCGTTTTAGGTCAATCCTAGTTCAGATTCATTCGCATTGAAAATTTGGTTCGGATTTATTCGGATTGAGTCGGATTAATTTTTGACCGATTTGGATCGTGCGAAATGTAGAAATTTTTTCGGCTTGGTTCGAATTAACTCAGATTGGTTCGGATACAGATTCTGGAATGATTCGGATGACTTCGGATTGGTTCGGAAGGAATTCCTATCTGATACTTTCGCCAGGGTGAAAACACAAGCTGCTCATTTCACATGTGCGATCATCACTACAAATAACTGCAAATGTTTAAATGCCTTAAACTTTAGAAGGCGCGGCAAAATTGATATAATTATGTTTCACGCTTACTTCTCTACTCAGCATTTGATTGGCCGATTCACTACTGTGACATATCGGCAACGTCGCACTACACTTCGCATACGACTTCGCCTTCGAAAGAACTTCGAGTGGCGTTCAAGAATACCAACCGCACTCGACAATTTTTCGTATACGAAACTACCGCTCGAAAATTTTCGCATGCGAAAAAAAGTCGAGTGAACTCAAGAATAGCACCCCTAGTAAGGTAGATGAACTGGTAATCGTCACTGCATTAGTGACGCTCTTGCAGCGTGTGATAAAAAAAGTGATTTTAGGTAAGTTTAAATATCCTTTCATCAACTTAGTATACTTTTCTCGGGTTAATACTTGAATGTTATTGTAGAAAATGAATTTCTGTACGTCAGGTTTAGACACTCACCAAAATGTAGTGAAATTGTTATGTTTTAGGTTAGGATCTCGACAAGATTGTCAAAAAGATTTTAATTGTTGACTGAAAGTGATTAATAAGGTAAATCAATGTTTATTCGGACAGTGAAATATTCCAGTTTCGATCTATATAGGGTTCAGAAATATGTTTCTCTTGAATTTGTTTAAAAGAACGTAAACGGTAACTGAATCACTTATACTCATAATGCGTGTGTAATCGTCACGATTGACGAACACTGAAACTTGATTGGTA
>CAKNYM010022698.1:0-10186 GCA_932195095.1 Andricus curvator | reverse complement strand
GTCTCTTTCACTCTCATAATCACGCTCGTAGAGCATGCGCAGAAACGTCATCACGTGACTAGCGTTTACCGTATGCTACGGAACGATATGCAAAATCTCCCTATTCTCAAGTTCACTCCACGGTTTTTCGCATGTAAAAATTGTCGATTATCGACAGTCACCCCTCTCTTCTTGACACATAAGGTAGAAATAGATAGTTGCAGTCGATCGTTTTTAAACGATCGGACGTTGCCGTCTAATTTCATACGATAAAAAGAGAAATTCGAACAACTATAGATTAGAGGGCATCGGAATCCCACCCCTGTATACTTGTCGAAAAACATGATGTATTGTACGTTCTCCAGTAGGACTCTGCACTGCACAGAGTGGCACAGAGTCTGCAGTGGGACTCCGATGCCGTGTCGAAAGTTGAAAATCGAACGGACCTCTTTTTCTAACGTGTGGAGATAGAAAGAGAGATTCGTTCGATTTTCGACTTCGAAACAGCATCGGAGTCCCACTGCTGATACTGTTTCAGAATCGAAAATCGAATGAACCTCTCTTTCTATCTATCTCCACACGCTAGAAAAAAAGGTCCGTTCGATTTTCGATACGGTATCAGAGTCCCACTGCTCATCTCTAGTGAAAAACTTAAATTCTCGTTAAAAGATCTCGAGAACTTATCGGTAACTTACCAGTAAGTTCTCGGCGTACCTGACGTAAGTTACCGCCTTTCGAGCTCTAGGCCAGCGGTCCAGTTCAGTACTATATTTATATGTCAACGGTGTGTTATGACCACCAGTGATCAGCAATTGCAGAGAAGAACTTCGCAGTATCGCGAACGAAATTGGTGTCACGGACGATTTTGTTTTTAATATCAAAATGTAGGCTGAAGAAGTTTGTGCTGTTCGCGAGTTAAGGACGATATTCGGACAAAGATAACTTTGTTCTCGATGCCACTTGACAGCTATTTCCTTCTCTTTATCGATCCCTCTCGGAACTCAGGCCGTTGCATCTCTAGCACAACCCTAATTATGTTTATATGCTTTACGTGACCAATCTGATCAAGACATTTCTTTCGAAACAGTCATGGAGATTGTGGGTGATTACGAATATAACCCTAAGGACCTAATTGGTCATGGGGCTTTCGCCGTTGTCTACAGGGGTAGACATAGCAAAGTGAGCATATATTAATTGTTCTTTCTCATTACTATAATACTCAACATGCTGCTTGCTTGAGCGTTAACTGACCAAGCTAATTTAATCACTGTGGTATCTTTTTTTATTGCAGAAACCGAATTTCGTGGTTGCCATCAAAAGCATCACCAAAAAGAGTTTGGCAAAATCCCAAAATCTCTTAGGAAAAGAGATCAAAATATTAAAGGTTCGTATTCCTTTGTTCAGGTACTATTCATTATTTTATTATATCCTACTCACAGTGAGTTTAAACTGAAGCATCCGCAAAAATAACGTTGGATAAACACTCTTTCGTCAATCCAACTTTCTATTACTAAACATTTTTTCTTTTCTGTTCGCACGAAGCACCACAATCGCTATTTGCGCTGGTGAGTAAAATTGCATATAATTAATTAGTATCAAAACAAACAGCAAAGTTAATTATTTAAAAGAAAACTTGCACAGTTGCCGTCCAGGCTCTTAGCCTTCTTATTCTTGATGCCATTACATTTAAAAATATGTAATTTCTTTTTTTTCCCTCTGTTCAAAAAATCAAGTTTGAGCTTTTAAAGGAACATTTTTTTTGTCAGTTAACGTGAACCCTTCTAGTAAAAGGTGAAATCGATAATACGTATTGCAATCCCGACTACTGTGACACTCCTGTGGACAAAAGAGAATTTAAAAAGGAAGAAACGGTTAGTAATGGAAAGTTGGGTTGACATCGTGTGATAGATGTAATGGCATTGATGAAAAAATCGGACTTTATTACTACATGTGTAGTTGATTCTATTATCGAGATCTTCAAATTAAATTTTTTGTTTTTCAATGAAATTTAATTGGGCAATCATGCTCATTAGGGCATAACGAAAAAAAACTTTTCTTTTATTTCCAGTTCTAAGAGGTTTTATAAGTGGATTTTGGGAGTCAAAATGACTTCCTACACTTTTCATTAAAACAAAAAAATTCACTGCCACCGCATCAAGGCTATTTAAGTCAAAATTAGCATACGGGATTGTAAAATTTTCCCAAAAGCCAAAACAAAAAACTGTTTATAAACTTCTGAGATCAACGTTAGGAAAATTATACGCAAATTCAGCTCAAAACCTGCATAAGGGATCGGAAATTTCCAAAAGTATCTGTTCATAAACTTCTAGCGAGAGAGAAGGGAAAGGGAGATAGAAAGAAGAGTTCATGTGCCTTCGCCCCTACGAAACCCTGATTGAACTAATTTTTGTATATATCAATGCGGGGCTGAGATTTTGAAAAATATTTTTGGGAAATAATTTCGACGCATAGAAGCAACTTCTAAAACATCTTAGAATTGTAAATAAATTAAACTTTCCGATATGCCCTAATGTGCATGGTTACCCTATTAAATTTAATAAATATCTTGATCTAATTTTCTGAAAACTCCTTCAGGCTAGAGGAGTACATTCTCATCATGACAATCCAGCTCGAAATTAATTGAATTTGGATTAGGAAAGCTGACTAACGAACTTGACCTGTCTTTTTGGACCACAAAAAAAGTGTACAAAAGGAAATTCTGAATAGAAAATTCCTTCGTAATTTATCATACCATCAGATTACAGACATACAGACAAACATGTTCTTCGTCATTTTTTGTAAAAATAGTTTTACACTACTGGATTTAACTATTTTATTTAAAATAATTTTTTTGTTGTAAATTCGTGTATTTCGTTGAAAATTCATAATTTTTCGTAGAAAATTAATCATCTTGGTTAAAACTTCATCTTTTTGTTTGAAAATTAAATAGTTCGTTTGAAATGTGAAATGTGGCACATTGAAAAATGGCCATGTGAGCGTAACATCAACATTTTTTTTCGCATTGTTTTCAAAACCAACATACGTTCACACGAAACGCGATATCGAGTTTAAATTTTTGAAATTAAATATGAAACACTAAGAAACGCGGACCTGGTCCTAATTTTTTATAATTATGAAAAAAGCGAAAAGAAATTTGTTTTTTATAATTATAAAATTTTAGGAAAAGAGCGGCGTTTCTTAGTGCTTCACATTTAGTTTCCCAAATTTTCAACTCGATATCGCGTTTCGTGTGAACGTAAGTTGGTTTTGAAACAAATGTTTCAAAAAATTTTGAGGTTACGCTCACATGGCCTTAACTGAAAAATCTTTCTCGGTTAAAAATTAATTTCCTGTTGAAAAGTCATTTTTTTGTTGTAAAATTTATGTTTTAACTCAAAAATGAACTATTCCAGTTGAAAATTTAACCATTTTCTTGTTGAAAATTCATCTCTTTAATTGGAAATTATTTTTTTAAATGAAAATTAAATATTCTATTTTTGGTAAGAAATTAATCTTGCTTGAAAATTGATCTTTTTGGTTAAAAATTCAACTATTCCAGTTGAAGATTCATCATTTTAGTTGAAAATTCATCTTCTTGGTTGAAAATTCAATCACTTGATTGAAAGTTAAACTCGTTTGTTAAAAATTCATTTTTTTGGTGGGAGATTCATCATTTCATTTGGGAATTATTATTTTTGATTTAAAATTTAACAATATTCCAGTTGCAGATTCATGATTTTAGTTGAAAATTCATCACATAGGTTCAAAATTTGATTATTTTGTTGAAAATTCGTTTTTTTTTTTAAATTGAAAGTAAGTTTTTTTAAACTGACAATTAGCTATATTATGCTTGGTTGAAAATGTATCTTTTTTGTTAAAAATTCTTGTTTGGTAGATAATTCATCTTTTTGGTTGAAAATTTAATATTTGCTTGTGTGTATATATATATATATATATATATATATTTATTTTAAAAAAAGTTGAACAACCACCGCAGGGTCCCACTAAGAGCAACTGCCATACAAAAAATGCCAATAGCCCCCAGTAGCACCGCGGTAAATCACACCCATGGCCACGTCTCACAACCGTGAGATGGGTGGTCATAGGCAACGACGAAATCATAACGACAGGCCGGCGAAACCCTCGTGTGTCTTGAGGACACGAAGCGACCCAAGGATGACAGCTTTCTGCATCCATCTCGGAATTGTCTTGGCATATTTTTGGCACGCGGGTATGGCTTTAAGGTTACGAACCAGTGATAGTTTCGCACCTCCGAGAGCACCTACAACAAGGACCATTACTTGTACCGAATAGTTTTGGTACAGTCGTTGTAGCTCTCTTTTAAGGTCTTGATACCTCTCCTTTTTTTCTTTCTCCTTTGCAGTGATGTTGAATTCGGACGGAGCCGAGAATTCGATCACGAATATAGTTCGTTTCTCGAAGTCTTGGAGAACAATGTCAGGCCTCGAGTGCGCAACGGAGACTGCTGCCCGAAAATCGTTGTTCCAGAAAATTTGGCACTTCTCGTTTCGGACAATCGACTGTATCTCCCTTGGAGCGTTCGGCAGGACAGGGTCGCGGCCAACACCGTAAGAGCGACAAAGATGGTAATAAAGGACTCTTAGGGCCGCATTATGTCTATAGATATACGTCGTTCCTGCGTGGGTCGGACGCCCTGATAATATGTGTTCTAGGTACTCAGCGTGTGCATGACACGCTCTGCAACTATCACTGGGAACTTCTTGACATAAAATGCGGTTACGGTATGTTAAGGTGGAAATGACACCGTCCTGGCATGCGAAAATAAAACCCTCTGTACCGGAATTAAGCCCTGATGATTTGAGGAAAGCAAAAGTTTGCTCCTTCGACAAGGACTGTTTTTCTACATTTCTGTGAAAGTTTCCGTGCATTTTCTTGTCGAGTAGCTCTTGGTGAAAATTTTCAACCTCTGCTTCCTTCACTTTGGTTTTTAGAAGTGAAGCATCTAGATGAAGTAATGCACTTTCCTCACTTCTGATGTTAAAATTCAGGCCAAGGGTCTCGGCCGCTTGCTCCGCGGCTTTGTAAAGGAACGCTCCTTCGCCAATAATCTCGTGTTTCCTGACCATCTTTAGGAGAGGATCTCTGCCATTCGCAACGATGTACGCTGTACTTAGAACAATCCGGTTATGAAGACACTGGAGATTCAGAAGTCCGCCTTGACGGCGTGAAATATATAATCGCGGAACTGACGAATTGATATGCAAGCTTTTATGCATATGCATGATCTTACGTGTCAGGGATTGGGAGCAAAATGACGCTCGCCACTTTTCTCTTCTCTAGGCAAAGGGGCGAATACCGCAGGTCAGTATGTTGTCTCCGCCGCCTATGAGTTGAATGAGTTAACGTGATGCCATAAATCTCGTTCAGGGGACTTGAGACATTTTTTTGGTGGGTCCCGTTCCGGACTGAGTAAGGGGTCTGTGGCTAGCTGTGGTGTTCGTCTCTTCTCGTGCAATGAAATGGACATGTGTTGAACGTTCACGCTTTGCAGTGCGTTCGCCCAACTCTCTGACGTCTGAACGCCGCAAGGCGTGACGTCTGATATCGAAGGAAAGGCGTTTTCACGGGATGAAGAGAACTCTCAGCAAAACTGGACGCTATTCGAATCTCCGCCGCGAATGAACAGTTTTTCAGCTCCTCACCAGCTCCTCACGGAGAAAATGGGCATAGATTTTGGGAATATGAAATTCATGTATATTTTTGAAAAGTTGTCTTTCTTGGTTGAATTGAACTGGGTTTGTTGTAATACCAAATTTTTGTCAGTTTAAATATCAAGTACGACAATTTTTGTTCAGAATTCATCTTTTATGGATGAACATCCAAACACTTGGTTAAAATGTTTACAACTACATTAAAAATTCATCTCTATGGTTTACAAGTAATTTAGTTTCTTGAAAATTCGTTTTTTGGGATGTATCTTCTTTGGTAGAAATTTCATCTTTTTAATTGAAAATGGAACTGTTTGACTAAACATTAATCTGTTTCTGTTGAAGATGCAACTATTTTCTTAATAATTGATCGTTCCTGGATGAATTTTACAGCTTTCGATTTCCAATTACAACATTTTTGGTTTAAATATTTCCAGTATTAAATTTATCCTTGAGAAGTCATATATATTTTTGTTGAACATTTAACTATTTTGTTGAAAATTTTAGTACACTGGTAAAGATTAACTTCTTTTGGTTGGACATACATTTCTGTTGTTCAAACTCGAACATCCTTTGTCAAAAAAAAAATTTTTTAATACATTTTTCCTATCATGAATTTCCTTTACTTTTTTCGTCCTTATAGGAATTATAGGAATAAAAATGATCGCCAAAAAATTATGAGAAATTCATTATCGAAACATCACTATATCACAGTAATAATAATTATTATTTTCTGATGATACTTTTTCGCAATGTTCTGGTTGAAAATTCATCTCTTTGCTTAAAAATTCAAACATTTGGTTTAAAAATCATCTGTTTTGGTTAAAACTTAACATGTTGGTGGGAAATCCATCTTGATTTTTCAAGTCAACATTTTTTTCAAATATTCCACTTATCGGCTTGAACATTCCGTTCTAAGTTTGGAAATTCTTCTCTTTTGGCAGAAAATATTTTTTTGATTGAAAATTGAACTATTTTGTTGAAAATGTAATACATTTCGACTGGAAATGTATGAAATTTAAAGCGTTCCTACATAACTGGCATGAATTCGCGGTAGAACCCAATACCGTTTGATTGAACAGAATATCCATTGAAAAGATCACGGGGACTTATTAGCGTGGACCAACTGATTCCCAGCTTCCAGGCTAGGAGAAACTGAAGGGTCTACCGCTGTACTGTTCAACGCAAGTGAATTTCTGTGGAGAACAGGGACTACATGGTCGGGCTGTCGTTCATGTCCAGCTTCACGGGCTGAACAAGGCACGCGAGCAAGGCGAAGAAGGCGAGGAACGATTCGTGAAATCCTTTTCGATGTCCTAATCCGGGAGTAAAGAACAGTTTTGTCCGTGGTGCGGGACTTTATTTAAATTACGCAACAGATCAGGGGTGGATGTATATTTCGTAACGATTTATTACGGTAGAGTGGGGTGGGGTGGGAGAATTCTTTAAAATTCGAAATTGAAACAAATAAATCGCAGTAATTATACCGACATGTAATACCTTGAAAAATACCTTTAAATAAATGAGAAGCAAACTAAATTTGCAAATTCTTTATTTTCCTTGGAATTGGTTATATTCCGTTTATAGAACATTTTGAGATAAAAACGTTACAAGTCCTGTCTTTCAATATGAAGTTAAAATGTTGTTTTCTGGGAACCCTGATACAATATTCTACTTGTTCTTTATTTGCCTTGTGATTCGATTAATATTTCTTTTTTTTTCAGTTGCTTCTTCCTGTGGAAAAGCTTGAATTTTTGCTTCAAAAAGTCATTTATTTTTGTAGAAATTTCATCTTTCTGGAATATATGTAAATGCAACTGCTCGGTTAAAAATTAAGACAAAAATTTCTTGCAAAGTCGTCGTTTTTGGCCGAAAATTCAACTGTTGCGTGGCAAATTCAACTATTTCCTAGAAAATTTATTTCCCGTTTGAAATTCATATTTTGATGTTTAACAGTCGACTGAAATCTTTGTCCGTTGAAAATTGAAGTTTTTCTTTTTAAATGTGTATTTACAGTTTAAAAATTCATCTACTTTTGGAGTAATTGCATTCTTTCTTGAAAAAAATGTAAGTGTTTTGGTAAAAATTGTTGAAAAAGTCATTCTTTGTCGTTTATAATTCAACTGTTTGGTGGAAAATTCAAGTAGCTCGTGGAAAATATACTTGTTGTTGTCAAAGTATCTTGTCCTATTGCAAAGTCAGTTGAAAAATTTTTGGGGAAAAAATTGAAATAGTTTTATGAAAAATCGTATTTTTCGTTTGAAAAACTGTTTCGTGAAAAATTAAACAGCTTTTTTAAAGAATCGTTCTTTTTGGTTTGAAATTCAACTGTTTTGTTGAACATTCGACAATTTCTTTTGCACTTTCTTTTTTAACTTAATATTTTGGTGGTGGAAAGTAAACAGAACTCTTTGCCGGTTGAAAATTCAACTTTTTTTTCAAAAATTTGTCTTTTTTAATTGGAATTTCATCTGTAGTATCATCCCTTCTACTAAGATACAACATCTTTCTCAGATAAAAACTTAACTGTTGGTTTCGAAAGTAGAAAATTTTTTTATACATTCGTCCCTTTTGGTGGAAAATTCAACTGGTTTGTTCAAAAATCAACTGCTTTTACTTGCGATTAGGCTAGGAAATAATGATTGTTTATTATTTCAAATAATTAATACGATAGGCTTAATTATCATTTACGCAATTAATAAATAATTCAAATAAATTAAATAAATCATTTATAATAATATTTGAATTTCTGGAATATCATCAATATTATATGCATAGCATTATACAGATTATAATTATTATACATTCAATATAAATTTATTATAACTTTACTATATAATTCAATGAAAAGACAATTTTTTTAAACATCCTTTAAAAAAATCGTTCTTACGAATGCAGTTCTTGTATTAAAATTTCGATCACCTTCAACAATTATTGTTTACTATCTTGTATATGTAATAGTGTACAATTAATGATTGCTTGAGCATTTGTGCAATTGTGTATTGTAATTTCCTCAATCTTTTATTCAAAAATTATTTCACCTCTGAAATTTTTGTTTAAGCCCAAACCGTGATTCTATCTAGAAACTAGCTAAAATCTGGACAATCCTTATAATATATTCAAATTCGTAACGAACTCCTGGGTCGCGCCAAGACTGGGATTAGACAGCAGAAAGGTTTGAATGAAACACGTACCACAACTAGACAGCGCCAGTATAGCGCCAGGCTAGTATTGCGTGATTAGACAGGCTTGAGAAAAAGTGTACTGGCTTTAACATGATTCAAGACTGCCACGAAATTTTTCCACACGGTTCATTTTGATATGTAGAAAAAGATTTTTGCTAGCCATAATCAAAATTCAAAATTTTTTCTTTTGGCCCACCCTACCCTACAGTTAATTTATTGCGTCGCAAAGTGTACTTGACTAAAATTCTTTATTTTCTGAGATGTTGTACTACATAAAAAAAATAGCAGACACGCACTTTTTCACACTTGCTAATTCGTAGAGGTAAGTGGTAATCACCACCCTAACATTTTCTCCTCAGAAACAGTTTTTCGTTAATATCTCAAAACGAATTGGAATTTTTTAACAAAACAAACGTCATATTATTTTCCACATAAAAGCACTAATTGCGAAATATTTTGTATAACAAGGGGTTGCAACCCTTACTTTCTACGAGGTCAAATGCGATTTTTTTCACATTTGATTGAAAAAGAAATTTTGAAACCACCTGAATTTCACTGTATATTGTACTCTTACTAAGAAAAGAAGAAATTAAAATTGATATGTTCCGGGATTTTAGAGATAAAATTCATTGCAAGGGTCGATTCATCTCTACAGTTTATTTATTTCATTTGGGCAATCAGTAACAACATACGTTTTAAATTTCAATCTTGGAACGCTTATTATATCGACATATACTCGTATTTTTCAATTAAAAAGGAAATAACATAAGCACCCTTATTCTTAGGAGGATTGACTACCCCCATGACAATTTATCATTATCAGATAGTGAATAAAAGCAGTTTTTTACCATTTACTTGTAGACTGATATTTCACTAATATAATATGTCGATTTGTTTTTAGAATCTAGAACACAATCAAGTAGTGCAGAGTATTAAAAACCACCCTACTTCTTGAGGTCTCGTCCCTACAATTTCCATGTTTATGGGAATATAACCAAATATTATTTATTAAAGTAAGTTTCAATAATATGTTTTCAAAGTTGGAAAATATCTTAGTCATAAAGTTATAGTTTCACACTTCAAGATTAGACTGGAATGTAATAAATGTAGTGTTGAAGAGTTTCACATTAGTTCTTAAGAGTGCCTTTCATTCCTACAATGAATGAATTCAAACACGGTTGGCAAATGCATGCAATTTTCATTACATTGTAATATAAAACACATGTCCCGAGGATCGCTTTTTGTAAGGAATAAGTTAACTCATGAAGTCTTAAATGTCTGTAGAATTACTGCAATGTATTTGTTTCAATTTCGGATTTTAAACAACCCCCC
>CAKNYM010022692.1:0-11375 GCA_932195095.1 Andricus curvator | reverse complement strand
ATAAGCAGCGGTTAAGTTAGATTAAGGATGGAATGTAAATATATGTAAAGGAAGCGGAGGCCCTCAAACCCGTAAAAGGGAGAGATTAAATATCCCTACAAGGCTTTAAGTTATTGAAATAATACAAAAAATCGTACCCTGGACAAGGTCTAATAAAAATGTTTAATACAGCTAATTAATAAATTTCGTGATATTCTTTTCTATAAGAATACTCAATTGAATATGTTTGTAGTAAATGCTGAAAAGTTCATTGTTTGTGATTGCACTGGAGAAATAACTTGTTAACACTCAGATTAAATTTTAATTCATATATTTTCACAGTGAAAAATTAAATTAATCTAAAATGTAACAATAATAAAACAGACAGTTATCGCACGGTTTATAAATTGCTAAGGATGGAGAACTTGTTCGCTCCTTAGAGGATGGATCGATAATGATATTTCAAGTTTGTCGCAGAAAGTAGAGGGCGAAGATAGAAAATCGAAGATCAAAAATAGGGATGCAAAATACAGTAGGGGTAGACCAAGCGCTATGATTGGCTCTTACAAACGATGGCAGGAAGTTTGAATACACCCTTTTTGTGACGTAGTATACCATTAAGCCATTTCCCTTTCAGGGTAGGCGTGACGCTACTCGATTCGGGTAGTGTTTCTAGGTGGATAGTTTCTTCTAGTAAATAACTACAAGTGTGGGCTCACCACACCCACGACGTAGAATTTGGGAAAAACACAGGTAACAGAGTTGGAGGGAGGTTTATTTACCTTTGACCAGAGTCCTGAAAATAATTGCTTTCTGGCAGGATTTAAAGCTCTACCTATTTGTACAGATGCGTTGGCATTTTAAATGCGTTGCCATTAGAAATACCTAAATAGTTTAACACAAACAAGGCAGTAAAGTTTATCGCTGAAACGTGCGTTTTTCTAGTATTTGCAGACTAAGAGGAATGAAGTTATAAAGTTTTACAAATGAAGTGAATAGATTTGAGTTCAAGATTTCAAGCTTGTGGATTTACTGTTTTCACCTTCGAAGCCCTAGAGTAATAATTCACTTTCTTTAAATTTCAAAAATGGTAATTTTACAACGAAACAGAATATGTAAGCTTTATTTAATAATGATCATCTTTCTTTATTTTTGGAAACTGGTGCAGTTAAATGCTGTTGAATTTCTTCATATCTACTGTTGGGTGGTTTCCCCTAATTATTTCAATTATGCAAACCGAAAAAATTTTTTAAGAAAAACTCGAATCATTTTACAAGATAAAAGGTTTTAAATTATTTAAAAGATTAAAAAATATTTAAAAATTTAAAAGCGTCTCAACAATTTTTTGACAAAACGTAGATTTTCGAAAATTAAAAAAAAAATTTAGAAACGTTTTAAGATTTTTGAAAGATTTTGAGAGAATAACAATTTTTTCTTAAGATTCATGGAGAAATTTGAAACAATTTTTTATTTAAAAATTAATTTAAAGAGAATATTTTTAAATATTTCAAAACATTGAAAAAGATTTCTAACATTGCTAAAAAGAATTCTGCAGATTGTAAGGTGATTATTTTAATTACTCAAATTAAAAAAAAATGAAAACATTTCAATAATTAAACAAAAAAAATTAATTTAAAGAAAATATTTAAAAATATTTCAAAACATTCAAAAAGATTTCTAACTTTGCCAAAAAGAATTTTGAAGATTGTAAGGTATTTATTTTAATTAAGCAAATTAAACCAAAATATTTAAGCATATTTCAACAATTTTTTGACGATTATGTATTTTAAATGATGAAATCTAAGAGAAAAATAAAAGATTTCAAAACATTAAAAAAAAAGTCCAAACAAAAAAGAAGTTGGAAGATTTGAAGGCAATTTTTTAAATCTAGCAAAATTTGTTAACAAATGTTAGAAAAAAGTAATATAATTTTAAAAGATATTTAGGAATTTTAAAACTATGGAGAGATTACAAATATTTTAAAACTTGAAAAGATTTCCGAAGCTTCATAAAATAGTTTTTAGTTCCTTCCAAACTTGTAAAAGTTCGAAATATTTTTAAACTAATTCCAATTTTTCCTAATATTCAGTAACATCCTGTGAAATAATAATTTTAAAAAATGTCTTAAAACTTTTCTAGATCTTTCTTCGACAGATTTTAAAGTTTTAACTGTAATAATATGCAAATTCTATTTTCGTAATTTTCGGCTCACACCTACCCATCCATTCATTCTACCCATCCAGTTTTCTTACAATAGAAATAGACCATAAAAGGAGGAAACTCTTAAAATTGATTAGGTATAACCAGGTATACGGACTGTAGGCAAAGATATAGGAGGTTTGTACAAGATTCTAGAACAATGCCTTACAGGTTTTCCCCGTATTTGAATGAGGGGTTTAAACTTTAAAAGGACTTGAATAAATATGGATGGCCTGGCAGCGGGTGCCTTAAATATCTGCAGAGTTGCCACAGACCTTGAAGTCCTTGAAATCCTTGAAAAGTCAGGGAACAAAAAAATGGTTAGGGAAATCAGTCAAATATCAGTGAATTTTGAAAATGGGTCAGGGAATTTTTTTTTTTTAATCTGAGTTAATTTTATCTTTGCCGAAGAATTTGTGTATATAATTATCTAAACCAACTTTTTGGAGCGAGATCCCAAGTTGTTTCTCCTATCTTTTCTTCGACCGTTGATATAATTCAAAATTTGAAAGTTTAAAAACTTATCTTTCTTCGGTCTTACGGTCCAATCAATAAAAAACATAAGAAACGATTACAGTTGTTGAAAAATCGTTTTATTTTCTACGTTTCGGCTCTCACTGCGGGCCTTCATCAGGAAAGTTTCCATTTCTGTCGTTAAAAAAATTACGTAGTGTCAAAAAGATACATTTTTAGTCAATCATGTTATGTATGAAAAGGTTCCATAAGGTGAAGATTTAACTCTCATGTGGAAATTTTATAGTAATTGTCAAAATTATGAGCCTCACAAAAAAAAAATTCTCTTTTGAGAGGCTCCAAACCAATTAGATTACATTTTTAATAGAAAAAAGGTTCCAAATAATAATTAGGACGGTGACAAAACAGACCTTGAGCTAACATTAAAAATGTAATCTAATTGTTTTGGAGCCTCTCAAAAGAGAAATTTTTGTTTTTGTTTTTTTGAGGCTCATAATTTTGACAATTACTGTAAAATTTCGACATGAGAGTTAAAACTTCACCTTATGGAACCTTTTTATGCATAACATGATTGACTAAAAATGTATCTTTTTGACACTACGTAATTTTTTTAACGACAGAAATGGAAACTTTCCTGATGAAGGCCCGCAGTGAGAGCCGAAACGTAGAAAATAAAACGATTTTTCAACAACTGTAATCGTTTCTTATGGTTTTTATTGATTGGACCGTAAGACCGAAGAAAGATAAGTTTTTAAACTTTCAAATTTTGAATTTGTGTATCTCGGTTTTATTTTTCATTTTATTTATGTATTTTATGTTTTGTCAAAGTTCTTTTTGGGTTTAGAGTTTGCTGTAGGTATGTCGAAAAGTCAGGGATTGTTGAAAAAAGGTCAGGGAAAAGTCAGGGAAATTAAAAATGGACAGTCTGTGGCAACCCTGATCTGGGTCATATATCTCTTAAACTTAAGACTATGTTGCAAAACAGTTTGCAGTTTAATATTTAGGAATTTGCAGTCGTGTACGTTACATTAAAATATTTAGTACTTATATAACTGTTTCCTTCTATTTTATTTGAATAATTGTATAATTTAATGCAGTATTTTGTTGTATATTTTAGTTATATTTTTTAAACTATGTGATTCTAATTTCAAGGCAAGAGAGCCACGATTCATTCAAATCGTACAATAACAGAATATTATAACAAGCTTTAAATAAAAAGTTAGTCACATTTTGAAGTGTTCAGGCATTCTTATAAAATCTATCTTTTTGTCTGGCAAACAATGCCACTACTAATAAACATTGAAGTTCTTGAAAGTGTTGTTGAAATTTTTTTCAAATATATGTATGATACCTTAAATTTTGTTTTGAAACACTATAAATCAGTAAAAATATATATGTATATCAGCTACAGATTGTATTAATTTATAAAATCTGTAACTAATATACTTATATTTACTGATTTTTAGTATTTTAAAATAAAATTGAAGATATTATAATTAATAATATACACTACCGGTCAAAAGATTAAGTTCACCTCTTTTGTAATGATTAAGTTCTCTTAATTTTAATTATGTCAGAGCTAAAATTTTTTCTTTCTAAAGAGATAAATGCTCTCAAAATTCTTTATAAAAGGAGCCCAGGATGAAGCCAATTTGTCTATTTTTTAAGTAGATATTGCGAAAATAGTGTAAATTTCTAAAGTTTTCTTAAATTTTAGGTAATATCCTAAATCATCAACATTTTGTAATGTTCTTAGGTTTATTTTAAAGCTATTTTTCTACAGTATCGTAACAGCTCATGAGCATAAATCTGAAAAATTTCCAATCACAGTGCAAGAACTTAAAGTTGTAACAAAAGTGTTGAAAGGATTTCAATATTCTCTGTGACGAGAACAATATTTTTGTAAATATGTGAATCATATAACCATGAAGTTTCTGAAAAATTGTCCGTGAAAATATATATTTATTTAATTTTTATTCTGATTTGCCTACGGATAAGGGATCGTCCATATATTACGTAAGACGTTTTTCTCTTGTTTAAATAAAGAAGAGAATAACCTTGCTGTGAAGTTGAGAAGGACACAACGATATAAACAAAAGAAAAACGTCTCACGTAATATATGGACGATCCCTAAGATGTTTTCAATTATTTCCAACTTTTTTATTACACACTTAAGCTCTTATACATTGTAATAGGATTTCTTAAAGATTTATGTCCATAAGCTCTTGCGATACTGTGGAAAAATAACTTTAAAATGAGCCTCAGAACATTACAAAATGTTGATTATTTCGGATATTACCTGAAGTTTAAGAAAACATTAGAAATTTACACTATTTTTTCAATATCTACTAAAAAAATGGACAAATTGGCTTTACCTTGTGCTCATTTCACACAAAATTTTGAATTTTTAGAGCATTCAACATTTTAAAGTGAAAAAATGTTAGCTCTGTCATAATTAAAATTAAGAGAACTTAATCAGTCATCAAATACTAGGTGAACTTAAACTTTTGGCCGGTAGCGTATTATTATTTTTATTATTTAATATTCGAGTGGTAAATAAATATGCAGTTAGCAATTTATGTTCATGGTAACTGCGGGGGTAACTCATTTTTAACATTCTCTAACTTCATCAATTACCGACGCGCAACGTCTGAGAAATGCCGAAAACTTCGAAATAACTCTCGGGACTAGGTCCACCGGCCAAGAGGGCGCTTTTAGCAGCCCGATATTGACGGAGTCTCTTATTCCATTACATGAGCAATCTCCCACCTCATCTCTGGTTGTAGGATCCGCAGCGCTGCAATACGCCATCTATTTTTTTAATGCGGCCAAAATGTTAACTCGCGAAATCAGGTAGATTTTTTAACACGGAATATTTTTAAACTGCATTTTAATTTGTGCTTAAAAACAATTTTGTTATTTTTTGCATAGTTTTAAATGTTTAGTGAATGAAAATCAATTAAGAATTATCGGAAACTAAGTGTGGCATGTGGAATTTTCATCGTATACAGTGAAAAAACAGGTTTCAAGTTAAAACTGTTTTTGTCGGAAAAAAAAATTATTTTAGTATGTTATGTAAGTTTCAACACATTACAAGCTTCAATTAACTTATCTTAACATAAAAATGAATTTAAAATAAATTTTTATCAATTTACACATGAAATATTCACTATCTACAAAATTCAAACCTAAAAGTTAGGTTAGAATTTGTATTTCATTTCTGATCAGTGATCATTTATACTTCATATTTTTTGCATATTTTGAATAAATTTTTGTTACAACATGCATTTATTAAAGTTCACTAGAGCTTATAATATTTTGAAAATTTACATGACATATTGAAATAATTGTTTTTTTGACTAAAACTGTTTTAACAGGAAACGTGTTTTTCCACTGTATACGACGAAAAATTCCATACGCATCACTTAATTCTCGATAAATCTTTATTTTTCGTATTCATTGTTTTAAACTAAGAAAAACGATAGTAAAATTGTTTTTATGTATACATTAAAATACATCTTAAAAATTCTACCTGGTTTCGCGAGTTTGCAACACTAGCGCACCCAAGATTTCAGGTCCCACTTAGGTATTTTCGCTTCAACCACCAGCTCACTTCACTTCGTTGAGTGCTGAGGGAAAAGCAATGCCCTTACGAAAATTTAGTACTGGAAACCCCGTGTACTCAAGTGAGTACTGGCATGAGTAAACAGATTTCAGTACTAATTTCGCGAAATAAATGCTTATCAGTACTGAAATTTCTACTAGATATAAAATATATTTCGAAAATATTCCCATGAAATTTTGCAATTAGACCAAAATTCAAAAAGTCAAATCATTTTCAAAAATATGCAATTTTTGTTTTTAAGAGATGCGTAAGTTTAAAGAGTTATTTTTAGTAGATTTAATCAGATTTACACATTATTTCAATGAAATTTTTCAATTTGACACAAATTAAAAATGTTCTAGATTAATTAATCATAGTAGAGTTGTCTTAGAACTGAAGCTCGAACGATCGAAATCAAAGCCTGCGGCATAATGTCTCTATTTAGTAAATTACAAAAAAATGGTGTTTTTTTTTATAACCATTATAATAAAAATATACCTACTTCTTATATGCTGTTCACTTTTGTCTACATCGTTTTATTTTTCAAAGAGAACTCTATAACCTAATTATCGAGCGCGAATTGCGAGTGTCGCAATGACAACGTAATCGTCAAAACCGCAGGTGCTTTGAGAACCTTCTTTAAAAACAAATGAGAAAAAAATTCAGTTCCAATTTATGTCTGTAGTTTCTCAGGGGTTTAAATCACAGTTTTCGATTTAAATTACAATATTTATGATATTTCAAAAAATGTATTATAGTTAAAATGTACATATTAAACGTACGAAAACGAGCGCGAAGTGTGAGAGCGTACGCGCGCGCCATAGGCGCGCTCAAACCTGGCGCCAAGCGCCGCACGCGCATTGCGCAATGAGAATGTGCTCGCGCAGCGGGCATATTTTTAGTCAATAAATAACTTCTGTGCATAAACACTGTTTAGTTTTTATTAAGTGGACGCTACCTATTCAGAAAACATGATGAATGTATCATTTTTATCAGTTCAATCGACCTGGAGCCTACAATATTCAACCGATTTGTTTAACAATTTCTGAATTAATTGAAATGTATCAATTGTTCAGTTTATGGTGCTGCGAGAGCTTTGGCGGATTCAAATCGAAGGCTAAAATCGAGATAGATCAAAAGACCAAAAGACGCTTACATCAACTGAACAAAAAGATTTGATAGGCAAGGCAGAATGCGTCCCGTGTTCAGTGTGTGATTGACTACATAATATCTGGTAGACCGATCATGGAAAGGGTTCGAAAGTATGCCCAAGAACTAAGGATCTTGATTCACACACTGAACAAGTCAAAGCTGCTAACAATCAAGCAGCATATTGTTGACAAAATACGGGTGTTATCTGACGCGAGGTGGAGAATACAGAAGAGGGAGAGATGGATCAGTGAGAATCAACAGTTTCTCGCTGGCCCATCGCGCCTCTTAAGCGATCTCCTTGTTTCTGTCAAATATTCACCAAAGCCCAATAAGGTAGAGACTTTTTGGAGAGAGATATACAAGATCCCGAAGACACTGGAGTTGAAAGAAAATACTAAGAAAATCATCCGCTTCAAGGAGTTTTGTGACAACCTCATAACATCTGAGGAGGTATTTCCATCAATCACTGTCGAAGAGGTGAAAAAAGTACTTAGGGGTACAAAGAACTTTTCCGCTGCAGGACCAGATGGTATCAAGAACTTCTGGTGGAAGAAGTTTACTTCTACACACCAACGTCTGGCCCGCATATTCACCTCATATTTAAAGTCGGAAACGCCCAGCGAATTACAGGCCAATAACTTGTTTGAACACACAGTATAAGATCTTCACAGCTGTCGTAAACAACAGGATTGTTCGAAGAATTGAGCCTGTGTGGAGAGAGATGTACGAACAACGTGGCTCGAAAAAAGGCGTAGCAGGCTGCCGAGAGAACCTGCTAATCGACAGGTGCGTCTGCAAAGACGCAGCAGGCCATCAGCGCGCCCTGTCAGTGGCTTGGATTGACTACTGGAAAGATTTCGATTCAACCTCTCAGACTTATGATTTGTCTGTTGGAAAGCTTGAAGGTTCATCCACACATAGTGAGATGCATAGAGAGATTGATGCCCCTTTGGCAAACTAGATTAAGTATCTCATCTGGAAATTATCGTGTGACAACGAACAACGTCACCTTCCAGAGGAGCGTCTTTCAGGATGATACCATGAGCCCTCTGCTTTTTTGCATCACACTTCTGCCTCTATCTCTCGCACTGCGAAATTCTCCTGGATACTTATGCGGCGACACTAATCATCGCGAGCACAAGGGCACTCGTGTATTTTATATGGATGACCTGAAGATCTATGCTTCTGGTAAAAGCTTACGGCCCTTGATATCGCCACACGTGAGATCATGCATAAGAGCTTGCATATCAATTCATCTGTTCCGGGATTATACGTCTCACGCCGTCAAGGCGGACTTCTGAATCTCCAATGTCTTCATAACCGAATTGTGCTAACTGCAGCTTACATCGTTGCAAATGGCAGAGATCCTCTCCTAAAAATGTCCAGGAAACACGAGATGATTGGCAAAGAAGCGTTTCTTTACAAAGCCGCGGAGCAGTCGGCCGAGACCCTTGGCCGGAATTTTAATATCAGAAGTGAGGAAAGTCTATCACTCCGTCTAGATACTTCACTTCTCAAAGCCGAAGTAAAGAGAGCAGAGGTTGAAAAATTCCGCCAACAGCTACTCGACAAAAAAATGCACGGAACCTTCCACAGAAATGTAGAAAACAGTCCTTGTCGAAGGAACAAACTTTTGCTTTCCTCAGATCATCAGGGCTTGATTCAGGTCAAGAAGTTCCCAGCGATAGGTGCAGAGCGTGTCATGCACACGCTGAGTACCTAGAACACATACTATCTGGTTGTCCCACTCACGCGGGAACGATGTATCTCTACAGACATAATGCCTGCACACTCATCTCACGGTCGCAAGGCGTGGCCATAGGTGTGATTTGCCGCGGTTATACTGGGAGCCGGTGTCATTTTTTGATGGCAGTTGCTCCTAGTGGTTGTTTAACTCTTGTATATATAATTTAAAAGAAAGTTAAACATCCACCGCAGGGTCCCACTAAGAGCAACTGCCATCCAACAAAATGTCAATAGCCCCCAGTAGCACCGCGGTAAATCACACCTATGGCCACGTCTCACAACCGTGAGATGGGTGGTCATAGGCAACGACAAAATCACAACGACAGGCCGGCGAAACCCTCGTGTGTCTTGAGGACACGAAGCGACCCAAGGATGACAGCTTTCTGCATCCATCTCGCAAGTGCCTTGGCATATTTTTGGCACGCGGGTATGTCTTTAAGGTTACGAACCAGTGATAGTTTCGCACCTCCGAGAGCACCTATCACAAGGACAATTACTTGTACCGAATATTTTGGGTACAGTCGTTTTAGCTCTCTTTTAAGGTCTTGATACCTCTCCTCTTTTTCTTTCTCCTTTGCAGTGATGTTGTATTCGGACGGAGCCGAGAATTCGATCACGAATATAGTTCGTTTCTCGAAGTCTTGGAGAACAATGTCAGGCCTCGAGTGCGCAACGGAGACTGCTGCCCGAAAATCGTAGTTCCAGAAAATTTGGCACTTCTCGTTTCGGACAATCGACTCTATCTCCTTTGGAGCATTCGGCAGGGCAGGGTCGCGGCCAACACCGCAAGAGCGACAAAGATGGTAATAAAGCACTCTTAGGGCCGCATTATGTCTATAGATATACGTCGTTCCCGCGCGGGTCGGACACCCTGATAGTATGTGTTCTAGGTACTCAGCGTGTGCAGACACGCTCTGCACCTATCACTGGGAACTTCTTGACATAAAATGCGCTCACGGTATGCTAAGGTGGAAATGACACCGTCCTGGCATGCGAAAATAAAACCCTCTGTACCTGAATTAAGCCCTGATGATTTGAGGAAAGCAAAAGTTTGCTCCTTCGACAAGGACAGTTTTTCTACATTTCTGTGAAAGTTTCCGTGCATTTTCTTGTCGAGTAGCTCTTGGTGAAAATTTTCAACCTCTGCTTTCTTCACTTTGGTTTTTAGAAGTGAAGCATCTAGATGAAGTAATGCACTTTCCTCACTTCTGATGTTAAAATTCAGGCCAAGGGTCTCGGCCGCTTGCTCCGCGGCTTTGTAAAGGAACGCTCCTTCGCCAATCATCTCGTGGTTCCTCACCATCTTTAGGAGAGGTTCTCTGCCATTCGCATCGATGTAAGCTTTACTTAGAACAGTCCGGTTATGAAGACACTGGAGATTCAGAAGTCCACGTCCACCTTGACGGCGTGAAATATATAATCGCGGAACTGACGAATTGATATGCAAGCTTTTATGCATATGCATGATCTTACGTGTAATGACATCAAGGTGCCATTATAATTTAGTGCCATCATATACTTTTTACATATACATTATACACTTTAATGCCAAAACGCATTATAATGCGTAAAAGGATATCAACATTCAACTATTCCTGTTAAAGATTCATCATTTTCGTTCAAAATGAATCAATTTGATTGAAAATTTAACTATTTTCTTGAAAATTAATTTGTTCAACTGAAAAATTTACTATTCCATTTTTCGTTGAAAAAATATCCTTTTTTAGTTGTAAATACAACTATTTGGTCAAAATTTCATCTATTCGAATTAAAGATTCATTATTGTAGTTGACTCATCGACTTTTTCGTTTAAAATGCAACTATTCCTGTTAAAGATTCATCATTTTCGTTCAAAATGAATCAATTTGATTGAAAATTTAAATATTTGATTGAAAATTAATTTGTTCAACTGAAAAATTAACTATTCAATTTTTCGTTTGAAAAATATCCCTTTTTAGTTATAAATACAACTATTTGGTCGAAATTTCATCTATTCGAATTAAAGATTCATTATTGTAGTTGACACATCGACTTTTTCGTTTAAAATGCAACTATTCCTGTTAAAGATTCATCATTTTCGTTCAAAATGAATCAATTTGATTGAAAATTTAACTATTTTCTTGAAAATTAATTTGTTCAACTGAAGAATTAACTATTCCATTTTTCGTTGAAAAAATATCCTTTTTTAGTTGTAAATACAACTATTTGGTCGAAATTTCAT
>CAKNYM010022685.1:0-18983 GCA_932195095.1 Andricus curvator | reverse complement strand
TTATACATGGACGACCTTAAACTCTTTGCTTCCTCGAAAGAGGACCTGAACATCCTTGTGGAGGCGGTAAATAGGTACTCTAAAGCGATTGGCATGAGCTTCGGACTGGAAAAGTGTGCCTGCGTCCACGTACACCAAGGAAGACTAGAAACTACATCATCGCATTACTATCAGGATGTTCAACTCATAGGCGGAAATACCATTCAACATCTTGGTATTGGAGAAACATATACATATCTTAGAATACCGCAAGCGGAAACCCATGATGTGCGTGCGTTAAAAACGGCCCTTGGAAAAAGGTATCGCCAAATTCTCAGAAAAATTTGGGCTTCCGAATTATCTGGAAAGAATAACATCCAGGCGACCAATATGCTGGCCGTGTCTATACTGCTGTACACGTTTGGTGCAGTAAAATGGAACGTCGTTGAGTTGAAGCAACTTGACCGAAGCACACGCAAGATAATGACAATCCAACGAAGTCATCATCCTAGATCTTCCGTACCTCAAATATACCTCCCTCGAGATAAAGATGGTAGATGCTTGTTAAGCTCAGAGCGTCTTCATCGAAGAACGGTTCTGGCTACAGCCTGCTAGTCCAGTCAAATTAGACTTTTTTCCAGAAAAAAAACATAAAGTTTTTATTTCTATCGTACGTGGTTCCTTATGGCATCAGAATTAAATATCAAAAGAGTTTCCCTCTGGCCAGTGAACGCTGCCACCCTTAAATCTAAGAAACAACCCCTGAAAATTGGTTTTTGGCGATTTTTTGGAGAAGTGTGCATCGGATGATAAAAATAGTTTCTTACAAAAAAATAGTAAATAGAATTCTGAACAAGAAAGGTTATATGCATTTTTATTGTGCGGGTCATAGTTTCTGAGTAATCCGTCCCCGGAGTAGGGGGTGAGTTTCAGGTCGCAGCCCACACGCTCTTTCTCTTGCACGTATCTCTAAATGGGGTGGTTTTTCGATAAAAATTAATAGGACTAAAATTGTAGAGCAAACAATTCTTCATAAATATTGCTAATTTATTTGTTATTATTTAAACAATTAAAGATTATATCAACATTTTTCCGAAAATGGATCAGTGACTCATTTCCACACCACCCACGAAGGTGGAGATTGTGGTGCGTTTTTTTAATGTGGTTTCCCCAGGAGGCCTAATCCACTGCACATTCGCAAATAATTGTTAAAATGTAACTGTTTAAGCTGTTATTAGTTGGCATAGTCATCAACTGTGCCTGGAAGTTCATCTACGACTTCTTCATTGAGGCAACCTTTACCTTGACAATTAAGGCACATTACGGAACATTTCAATCCAGCTTTTACACATCCACAACGTTTAGCGCAACCCATTTTACAGGAACAGACGATTAAATTCATTATGTTATATGGAGCTGGTGCCTCAGTAGTATACACTGGTGATAAACTATTTTTTCCTCTTTTCCAACCCCACAGTTCTGGTTCTAAGATTTTTCCTCTCCACGTTTGTATTTGATGATAAACTCGATAAGAGTGTTGTCGAGCAGCTGCGGAAGTTGGAGGAAGCCCAGATAAAATTGCAGCATGACTGGAAGCAGTCACAGATTTGTTGAAGCACACGTATCTGTAATTGTTTAAGCTTGTTTCAGAAGGTTTGGCCTTATATAATGCAAGAATCATTTTTTCTCCCGCAGCTGCTACTTCATCATGAGTAGAATTAGGGTTGTTAAAAGTTGTTACAATATCTTGCAAAGATTCATTCTTGTTCAGCAAAGTAATTGTTTTAATTTTACCCTGTCCGAAGAAACCGGAGGTTGTATCACACCCACTAAATGCGTGGGCAAATAAAATGGATTCCTTACTGTTTTTTAAAGAGTCAGACTCTTGTAAAAGTTTCGAACTATAAATCCGGGATCCCACAGTTCCTTTTCCTTCTTTTAGGAACAAAATATCCTTTTCCGCAGGAGAAAGAGCAATAATCAAAGCGAGGAGATCCACATCCTGACCAACTACAACTGTTTTATTCAGATAGGATTTTTCGATGGCTGTCTGTACGATTAGCACATCAGCGTCGTCATTTGCAACACGTGTTTCAAAACCTTCGTTTTGAAGTCTTTGATGTAATTGTGAAGTCAAACGAGCCTTATTTTTAAGATTATTCAGGAATTTTTGAGGAGGGTCAGTTAAAACTGAATTTTCCTCAAATAAAATTTCGGGTGAAATATTCTTCAAAAGACGCTGCTGACGTTCAACACTTTTCGTACTCGCTTCATTCAACGAATAACCGTCAAATACAACAACAACGTTATTGCCGTAATGTTTACGAATAAACAGAATATATTCATTGTAAATGTCTGCAAACGACGTATTCTTTGGCCATACTACACGGTGAATCAAATTGCCCCCTTCTAAAACATATTTACATCCTTCAAGATATTCCTCATGATTCTCAAGGGAGCTGTATATCTTGTACAATGATGATTTTGTTGTCTTTCTCATTAACCCTTTCTCACTAAACATAGAAAGTGGAAATGAAGACAGTTCGTAATTGAAACATGATTTTAAGTCTTCCTTTGCTTTTACCGTGCAAACTATTCTTTGAAGTAATTGAGTAGTATCAATTTGTACGACATCATCGGCAACTTTTACCGTGGAATTTCATGCAGAAATTGGTTTCGCTTTGTCTTTGCGTCTTATTGTGAAATCCGCAAACTTTTTTCCCTATATTACGACTTCTTTTAGTAATTTTTCGCCAATTTCTACGGCTGCGTAACAATTTATGTCTTCAGAAGCAACAATACCACTCGATATCGACATTAGATCTTCGGTATGAGTAAATGGAAAATGTTGTTGAAACCATTGGAAAAAAGTTCTAATATCCTTTTCGTCCTTTTTAATTCGCGAATCTCTGAGTCTCACTTTCATCCAGATTTGCATTACAAATAAAACATTTGCTTGTTGAAGCCATATCAGCACATATTTTCAAAAACTAGCTTTTCATTGTACGTTTCTGCTTTGACGCTTCACGCTTAACTGGTGCAGGCTATGGCAAGATGTAAGATCGCAGCTAAGCTTCAACCCATGCTTAAAACACATGGCCCTTGTTCTGTTCTAAATTTAGCCCAAAGTTTATGGGTGTCAGAAATGTTCTAACTTCTAACATGAAAACAGATCCCCCATTCAAGAAACAGGTCCATGTGAAAACTTTACTTTTCACATACGCAGTCAAAACACTACTACAACTACTACTACAAACTAATATATCATTAAATAATGACTTATAAATTAAATTAATTGTTAAAAATATTAAAAATCGTATTTATCAATTACTTACTGCATTATACACATGGGGCATAATTTCTGAAGTGTACCCACATCGAAAATGAAAGTTGTCCGATCGGGCTAAAAATTGGCCCAATTGTAGTCCTATTAGATAGTACTCCTCACACCAAAAATTAATTCATTTTGATAATTATTTATCACAGTGGAGGGGGTACAATTTTGTGTTTTTTAAGAAAAGCTTTACTTTCAAACGTTTGTAACTTTTGTCCTATTGCCTTAAACAAAATTTCACTTGAAATGTTTTCGATAGAATTTTTCATAAAATTTCTGGTGGTAATAACGATTTTTGAAAAAAATCAAAATTTGACCCAAATTTTCGAAAATCAAAAATAAATTTGACTTTTTTTCAAACTTGGGCACTTTTTTTTTCTTCAAAATAGTTTTAAAAGAAAGCTGAGATTTTTTCCTATATGACCTACAATTTTTAGAGTGGCAAATTAATTTGTCTTTGAGCAATAGAACGATACATAAACAAGATGCCGTGATAGGGCCGGTGGCGCGCGATCTCCCCTAGTGCGCTCAGGCCGAGGATCTTTGTGCAACGCTTTAGTGCCAGTTTTTTAAGTTAAGTAATATTATATGCTGCTAGAATAACTGTTCTCTGCATTTTCAGGGTGAATTAACAAACGCCTGCATTACGGTAAGTGTAAAATTAATTGGGAATATGCTTTAAAAATTAGAAGTGAGAATATACATCTTTTGAATTTAAATTTTTTTTACATTTACATTTTTCTTCAAAAACCTGAAGGAAAATTTATTGCCTGGGGAGTTTTTGATTTGCTTTGATTTTGCTGAGAATTACGCCTTCATAATCCAGAATGTAGCGCAATGATAATTTAGCTCATGACATGGTGGCTGTTCACGAGTATCAAAAGATAATGGTAGAATACGTGAAAACTCATTTCAGGCCAAGTAAAATCTACTATTTCACTGATGGTACAGGGCAACATTTCAAAAATAGGAGTAGCTTTGTTAATCTCCAAGCCCATGAAGAAGATTTTGGTATCCAAGCTGAATGGCACTTCCATGGAACATCTCATGGTAAGGGTGCATGTGATGGTATAGGAGCGAATATAAAGAGACAAGCAGTACGTTCAAGCTTACAATGTTCTCCGAAACATCACATGCTCACTCTCCATGCTTTGTTTCAGTGGCCAAACAGTAACTGTAAGGAAACCGAAATTTTTTTCAGCAGCAAAGAAAATCATGCCTTAGCCACCGAGTGACTGAAAACCAGATTTGACAAAGCTGTCATGATGCCAGATACATTACAGTACCACGCTTTCATTTCCACTCAAGACGGAAAACTTCAACTCAAGAAGTTTTCGTCCTCTGAGAAATACGACATCTTCTCGAATGGCAAAAAACAAAAACCGCAAAAGAAGCCTGCAAAGAAAACAACTGTTGAAAATATCGCCAAAAAATCGAACCGAAAGACAGATAATATTACCATGTAATATTACTTAACTTAAAAAACTGGCACTAAAGCGTTGCACAACGATCCTCGGCGTGAGCGCACTAGGGAAAATCGCGCGCCACCCGCCCAATCACGGCATCTTGTTTACGTATCGTTCTATTACTCAAAGACAAATTAATTTGCCACTCTAAAAATTGGAGGTCTTATAGGAAAAAATCTCAGCTTTCTTTTAAAACTATTTTGAAGAAAAAAAAAGTGCCCAAATTTGAAAAAAAGTCAAATTTATTTTTGATTTTCGAAAATTTGGGTCAAATTTTGATTTTTTTCAAAAATCGTTATTACCACCAGAAATTTTATGAAAAATTCTATCGAAAACATTTCAAGTGAAATTTTGTTTAAGGCAATAGGACAAAAGTTACAAACGTTTGAAAGTAAAGCTTTTCTTAAAAAACACAAAATTGTACCCCCTCCACTGTGATAAATAATTATCAAAATGAATTAATTTTTGGTGTGAGGAGTACTATCTAATAGGACTACAATTGGGCCAATTTTTAGCCCGATCGGACAACTTTCATTTTCGAGGTGGGTACACTTCAGAAATTATGCCCCACATATGCATAGTCTTTATTCAATTTTTTAGAAAATGAGTCACTGATCCATTTTCGGATAAATGTTGATATAATATTTAATTGTTTAAATAAAAAAAAACTTAGCAATATTTATAGAGAATTGTCTGCTCTACAATTTTAGTCCTATCAATTTTGATCGAAAAACAAACCCATTTAGAGATACGTGCAAGAGAAAGAGCGTGTGGGCTGCGAGCTCAAACTCACCCCCTACTCCGGGGGCGGGTTACTCGGAAACTGTGACCCGCACAATAACAATGCATATAACCTTTCTTGTTCAGAATTCTATTTACTATTTTTTGTGCTGAACTATTTTTATCATCCGATGCACTGTTCTGCAAATAATCACCAAAAACCAATTTTCGGGGGTTGTTTGTTAGATTTAAGGGTGATAGCGTTCACTGGCCAGAGGGAAACTCTTTTGATATTTAATTCGGATGCCATAAGGAATTATGTACGATAGAAATGAAAACTTTATGTTTTTTTTCTGGAAAACACCTGCTTTCAAGCTAATTTGACTGGACTATGCTCAGTTCTAAATAGCACAGATTCTCTTATGCGACTCGTACATCAACATGAAGTCGTCAATGCTGCGGCGTTTCTATACCGTGCTGCAAATAGGGCAGCAGAGGAGCTTGGCCTCCCATTTGATTCCAGCGACACTACACATGGCCTAGCATCAGTAACACCTTTGTTGCTCGAAATTCGTGTACAGGAAGCAGAACATACGCTTCTACTAAGAGAACATGCTGCCAAGCCCCTTCATGGTCAATTCTACGGCATCATACGTAGAGAAGAGCTCTCGATGGGCCTGTCCGACATGTTTCTCAAGTCTGCTGGATTGAGATCGGAGACTGAGGAATTTCTTTTTGTCAGTCAAGACGGCGTTATAGACACCTTAGTTTACCGCGAGCGCATAATGAATGTACATGTAGGCGATACCAACTGCCGAGCGTGCAAGCAAGAGCCAGAAACACTTGGAAATGTTCTCAGTGGATGCTCAAAATATGCACGCTACGGGTACATAGAGAGACACAACGCGGCTCTAAAACTGTTATATTACCATCTTCGGCACTTATATAGTGTTGATCTATTGCCCGTCTTGCCATACGCCCAGGGGGAACTCGAATCCGTTGTGGAGAATGATCAGTGTAAGATCTACTGGAATTTCTCATTCTCCACCACTCAACGTATCAGTCCTACGAAGCCCTGATATTGTCCTCCAAGAGCTGAAGACCAAGGTCATTTACGTGATTGAATTTTCGGCTCCAGCCGATGGTAATATCACGGCAAAGGAGAAATAAAAACGGGCGAAATAGCAAGCACTTCTTTTCGAGCTGAGCAGGCTGTACCAAGGCTACAAAGTCCATCTTGTAGTTCTCATAATCGGCTGTCTTGGAGGTATGAAAGCTCCATTTCTTAGCCAAGTCAACAAGATTCCGGCTTGCCAGCGATAGGCTCATTCCATCGCGAACCGGATGCAAAAGGCTGTTCTTCTAGGATCATTTCATCTGGTCCGGCAACACTGTTCCTCATAACATCCTACAAAGATTGGTAGCTGTAAAAAAAGTATCCAGAGGTGAAACCTTCATCTCCAACTGTCCCGTGTGCCGCGTAAGGTCATCCTCGGCTAGAGACGTGACTCCAAGGAACAGTGTTGCACGATGTTATCTCGCGTAAATTTCCCGCTCTTGCTTACCTTCTAGGACAGAAGGAGCAGAAGCGGATGACGTACACATTCCAGTTGCGTCGGGATTGGTTGCTTTAAGGAACCATGATCGTAGCTTCTGGAGCCTACAACTTCTCACATAAAAAAAATCATGCACTTGACTGCAACCCAGTCCGTGAATGATAGGGTAAAAACCAGGCTTTGCCCAATATGTAAAGGCACACGCTTTCATCAGATCACTTGATCGCATTATAATAATGCGTCCGTGACTGATAATATATACCGGGGCAGCCCCGTGCATACTAATCAAAAAATTCAAAAAAATCCAACTCTAACCAAAAATGCCTTCGACATATTGGTCTGTAACCATCTTAAGCCTGAGACATTAATTTAAATAATAATGATACAGTGTGTCTTAACACACTGTATTATTATTGGTATAGGCAACCTTTTGCAAGCAGGCAACCTATACAACCAAGATCCATAAGTATAGCGAGCTGATGCATGAAGTAAACACAATATAGAAGAATGTGAAATATGCATCTATTCATCCTATTGTGATTTCAGCTACAGGCAATGTGCACGCAAAATGCACTGAACATCTTGAACATTTAGGAATCAGTAGGGTACCGGCAGCAGCTCAGAAGGCGGTTTTATTAAACACATGTCGCATTGTGAGAAATTTTCTAGAACATCAGGAAGTAAGCGACTAAAAACCTGTGGAGTGGCAGATGGTAGCTCTAAGATAGCATCCAGAGGCGACTGTTGTCCATCCAACGCTCGCGGCCGCTGTGTATGGATAACAGCGGTAAAATACGAACTCTAAACTACACCGTGCTCCTAATTTTGTACCTACAACATCATCGCAGAAGATTTCAGACATCGTATTAAACTAACTTATAACATCCTGATCTCATCAGTCACTTGACTTAGTCCGTGGCAATGAAGAAAAACCGGGTTCACCCGAGAACAAGTTAAATACAAATAATACAGTGTGTTTTGGACCGATTGATAAATGAAGGGTGGCGTTCCGAAAGGACACACGCAATTTTTGTAGAAATGAGATTATTGACTTCAAAAAATTATATAAATTTGTATGAATATAAATTTTGTCTAGTATAGTTTCCATAGATTTTTTATGCGCTTAGCTTTTTGAGTTCTTCCCTTTTAGAGTTTTGAGGCTAAAACTGGCATTTGTATTTTTTATTTATGAAAATAAGCGATACTTACTTTTTCAGAATATACCTGCTTTTTGCGATTTGTAAGTCTTTCAATCGTAATAACAAAAATATCTGCTAAAGAATTAATTGTGTTTTTTCACACTTTCATATTGGTTGTGAACATTTTTCAAAATTTTTTAAATATTTCATTATAATCAGATCCACGCTCTACGCGTATCATATCCTTCTTCCATGCCCTAAACTTTAGGAACTTTTTGTGCACTGCCAATGTCTTTACATGCATTTTCCTACTGCGGGAATCAAATCAATGGGGCGTACTCTATTTTGGATTATTACTAGCGTTTTTTTTTCAGCGTTGGGCGCGGTTAGTACTTGGATGGGTGACCATTCGAGAATACTGTGTGCTGTTGGCATATTATGGGTGTGGTGAGCCCAAATTTGTAGTTATTTATAACTACAACAAAACTATCCACCTAGAAACACTACCCGAATCGGGTAGTGTCACGCCTACCCTGAAAGGGAAATGGTTTAATGGTATACATAATGGTATACTAGCACAAAATACAGATACAGTGTACTTTTTGATGTTCAGACTGAGATTATTTCTCGTATTCTATTATTCAAATTGAATCAGATCTAGCTGTAAACTGGAACATTTCTTGACATTGGGTATATTCGCATATAAATTCAACTGCCGAGTTAAGGACCCATACTATATGATATTCCTAGATGTGCTGGCCTCGTGTGGCCTCGGAATGTCTCGTTGGCGGAGCAAGGGAGGCGGTGCTCACACTAACACTAATAGGAAATGGTTCACACTTCCACTGACTGTTTACGTTTGGATGCCTTCGAGATAAGCTGAAGGCCAAGGCAAGCAATTCCCGAAACCGTGCTTAACTCGGGAGTTGAGTTTATTTTCGGATATTCACAAAAGTGACCGAAAGTGCGTAAATTTTATGTTTGAAGAAGAAATATAACACGTGTGCTTAAGGCACTCGACATTCAAAGTTCCAACTTAAAAAGTACCGCGTTAGGGTTCGATTCCCGCCTCGCTCTCTGGAAGAGCCTCGACGGCCCACGCGATAAAGACTAGCCTAGCAAGGGAGTGTTCACCTCCGGAGAGTCGTGGCGCCAGTACCTCCAGAGAAAAAGGTTCTCCAAGTACTTGAAGCCGTTGTTCTTGGTGGTTCGGAACCCAACTTACGCTGTACCCCCCCTCCCCCCATCACTGAGTAAGTGTGTGGCAGGATGTGTAAAAAGGAGGAATAGGGGAGAGGTACAAGGAAAATGTAACCCTTATGGGACACATTAGAACCTTCTAAATGCCCCGGTACCTCGTTTTTTAACCCAGAATTTATCTGGACGGGACGTTTATAAGCTCTCTTATAGGTTACAAAAATCTATCCAACTTTACGGCGTTATCCACTTTCTAAGACAAACAATTTTTAAATTAATTTTTGTAATCAGATGCACAATTTTAACCGATAGTAGTATACATGTATATGTAAATTGTTGAATCTAAACTCTGACGTAAATTGTTATAATGATTAAAATCAATTTCAGGTTCATTAATGTATCATCGAGATTTCTGGAATCTGTGCCAACGATCAAACTCATGCGCAAGCTATATGATAATTTTAAGCTTGAAGTATGGAAAGCGGAAACTGATACTATTGTAGAAAATGAAGAAGAAGACGAACTGATTTCTGCCCTTTTAGAAACTGAAGTCATGCTTCATGCTATGACATTTCTCGCAGACAAAGGTTTTGTTAAACGGGATATTGAAGAGTACAGACGTATTCTGAAGTTGACGTGGTTTCGTTTATATTCGCGTAAAAAAAATGTATTTGGTAGTTCTGGATTTGAACATGTATACCTAACAGAGAAGAAGACCAAAAATAAACTTATTGGATTACACAATTGGATATATTTTGCTGAGGAAGAACTGAGTGGAAGACTGAATTATTTAGGATATACTCGTTATGTTGAATTAAACGATGTAAGAGGAAATATGTATATTCAAGTTAATTAAACATAAATTTATTATGGATCATTTACAAAAGAAAAGCGAAATAAACCTTTTTAAAACAATTTTCAGAAAGCCGTTCTTGTAAACGTACAATTTTCATTCGATGGACTCAAAAAAGGATCTTCCTTGTTTATTGGGACATCTCCCGAAGTTGAAATTGCGCTCTACACTGTTTGTTTTTATGTGAAACCGGGAAAATCTTGCAGATTTTATACTCAAGGCAATACATTTACAATACAGACGTATGTTATGAAGAGCGAAGGAAATAACTTAGTAGCATCGGCCTATCCACGACTTTGAAAGAGCAGTGTGTAAATAAGAATTCTGCATTAATTCTATGGGACATTTTAGTTAATAGTGTGTCAAGAATATTTGGCATAGTACACCAACAGCCATACCACGCTGAAAAAAACAGTTCTCGTCGGATCACTAAAGTTAAGCAGCGTTGGGCGCGGTTAGTACTTGGATGGGTGACCATTCGAGAATACTGCATGCTGTTGGCACATCGTGGGTGTGGTGAGCCCACACTTGTAGATATTAACTACCAGAAACTATCCACCTAGAAACACTACCCGAATCGGGTAGTGTCACGCCTACCCTGAAAGGGAAATGGCTTAATGGTATACATACATACATACACCAAACTCTCGGGTTCAGTCTCCCCGGTTTCCGCCTTCCTAGAACTGCTGTCTTAGGCGAGAGAACGGTTGCGACATGGTTGCGACGTACGTCGCAACGTGTCTCGTCAACTGTTGTTTACGTTTGGATCCTCGCGATTTGGGGCCAAAACAATTTCAAAACAACCCCCGACACTGAACTGAAACCGAGAGTTTGGTGTATTTGAAATACAGTGACGTCTCGCTTGTTTTAACTCCCCATGACGTCATGGTCGTGATAGGATAGGTGGAAATGTCAGGAAGGTTAGCTTTGGAGAAAATATTCGAAACGTAAGTGTACGAATAGTAATATTTGTCAAGTGTAAAATCTATTTTCTCAGCCATGTTCCATTCTTTTGTCGATTGACGACCTTTCAGTATTACGAAATAAAATAAAATATCCAAAACTTCAGGTTAGTGTATCAGATCGGGTACTCTGACCTCAAATTTCAGATAGTTGATTGTATTTCGTGAAACTGAAAGGTCTTCAGCCGATAAAAGGATGACACAGAATTGCGCAAATGCATGGTACACTTGAAAATTATTAGTACTATTCAGACCTTCATAACTTACTTTTACGTTCAAAATATTTTCTTCAAAAAATCTGACATTTCCACCTATCCTAGCATGACCATAACGTCATGCTACAATACTCACAATTCCTCGGGATATTTGAGTCGTTTTTTTATTCTATTATATTGATTTTTAGTTGGCAAATTGTACTATTTCAAAGAAATGTTATATTTGTCACGTCGTACGTCAGCAAAAACACTGATGCATGCAGTAATGCTGCGACTTTTTCAACTGCGTATGTGCCCAGAAGCGCGGGTCTATTTAAAGTTACAAAGTAGAAACTTGTAATATTATATTAATAATAAATTATTTGAAAAAATTAGATATTTCTTAAATTCAATTTAATTAATTTTTTTAAAGTTAAAATTTGTTTTAAATATTCATCTATGTTATTATTGATAGTATTTATGGATTTCAAAAGGACCCGCGCTTTTCAGCACATGCGCAGTTAAAAAAGTTGCTTTCAGCGCGCGCATCGATACAAGGCCGGGGCAGCCAATGAACGTGGCTTGACAAAAATAATCTGAAGGTCACGGTAGAGTACTTGAAATGGGTTTATTAAATTTATCCGTATGTATTTGAACAATTTATATTTTTTATAAAAATATGTTTAATACCAAAAAAATTTATTATTAAAAAATAGTTTACCATATATAAGTTTTCAATACTTTATTATAAATTAATGTTGTGGGCACTACAGCACGCGGGAAACATTACATTCACAGTTAAGAACAAAAATGAAAAAAATATGATTGCTATATTCCAATTTGAAATTGAAAAATGTTAAGGCCTTCAAATTAAGTTTTTTTTTGTTAAATTTGGATTTCATTAAGTTTGAAATATTCAATATGTTACACTTTTAAATTAGATATAAAATATAAACAATTAAATTCATATTTTTAAGAAGTGAATTTGAAACAGTAATTTCTTCATTTTTATTTCTTAACAGTATGTCGCAAAGCTGCAAATTGAAAAAACAAAAAATTGTTCAATTACAAACGCTTCAAACATAAAAAAATGCGTAACTGTTGCGGCTTTCAGTTGGATATTCTTTTTGATGTAAAATTTTGAATGTTGTACAAGTTTCAAATATTAAAAAAAACGTTTCAAATTGAAAGCTGTCTATCAAGGATTTCAATATGATATTTTAAAAGACTTAAAAATGTATTTGTCCTGTAATTTGTAATATTTACATTTTAAACTATTCGTTTTGGGAATATTTTCAATTCAAAATTATTCAACTATTAACTTTCAGTTTGAAATAAAGTAAGTGTACAATCTGATTTTATTCACGTAAAGTGTATTGTAAATTGTTCAGTTTTAAATGCTTGTAATTTGAAAGTTTTTATCTGATATTATTGAATTTTTAATGATCAAGATGAAAACCAGGATGAATACTTTATTGTGAATTATGCAGTTTGTTTATTTAATTTAAAATACCGGCAAATTTTGTAGGCCTTGAAATGAAAATTATTATACTGGGAATGCCTCCACTTTAAAACATGATTGCATTTAACGTTGATCAATTTTAATGTTCTTTTTTTAAACGCTTTTCAAATTAAAATTTGGTACCTCCATGCTAGACTCCAATCTGGGTATAGCAGTCTAAACTCTCCAATCTGGGAGTTGAAGTTTAAACCCTCGAATCTCGATTTTTACAGGTATTCAAGAAAGGCATTTTTAAATTTTAAGAGCTGTAAAAATCTGAAATATGTGTTGAAGCATTTCTGCACATTTCATTAATTTTTCTATGCAGGCAATTAAACTATTGCGAAAAATGTGTGTAAAATAGTAATGTAAAAGTGCATATAACCATTATCTCAAAATATTTGAGTATGAATATTCTAAATAATAATTATTTTTATTGCATATACTACGGAAATGATCGATGGTTTAAAATGTAATGTAAATTCAAATATTATCATTTATTTTGTAATTTAAAATGCAACACGAAACCTTTTTATATGATTTTTTTATTAACTTAATATAGTGAATACTGTATGATATAACTCTTAGTAACTGTAGTAGACAATTACAGAAAAACATCAGTATTTCAAAAAATGTATAACAATTCTTTATAAAGAAGCATATTAAATTTTTTAATAAATATCACGAAAAAATCCCCTTATTTTGAAAGCCAGTCCACACAGAAGGAGATCTGGAAAATTATTATTTATCAGTCAACTTTATATATTAAAAGAACATAGAAGAACATGGATATTTCTAAAGATGTATAATACTTCTATAAGGATGCGTGTTAACTCTCTATTAATGACAATCAGTTAAATCTAAAACTCTAATAAAAATAGAATTCTTACGAGGCTCAGTCCAAAAGTTATTTTTTACGATTTGAACAAAAAATACGCATTCTACCAAAAAAAAAAATAATAAAAAATGTGTAGATCTTTTTTGGGCAAACAACTTTTGTTTATTAATTTTTTTCTTACCTTGTGTCGTTTTTCACAATAAAAAAAATTTTAATGTGCACAATTTTTGTCTATTCATATTTGTTTGCAACTTTTGTCGTTTGTCCCTAAAATTTTATTTTTTGTTTTCAATGTTGTTTTTTATGAATAAAACAAAGACTACGCGTTCCATAAAAAATGATTGATAACAAATTTATAGATCTTTCAGAGTCGATTAATTTTTTTTCGTATTTTGCGTTATTTTTCAATTTTTTTTTTTTAATTTGTAATGTTATTTTTCACAATTAAAACAAAAACGACGTATCCTATCAAAAAACAAATAATAAAAAATAATTTGTAGCTCTTCATTGGGTGAACAACTTTTGTTTACTTTTTTTTTTTTGCTTGTATCGTTTGTCCAAAAATTTAATTTTTGTTTAATGAATAAAACAAAAACTACGCGTCCTATCGAAAAGAAATTAGTAACTAATTTGTAGATATTTTTGCTGCACAATTTTTGTCTTCTCATCTTTCTTCGCTTCTTGCATAGTTTGACCGCAAAATAAAATTTTTCATTTTTTTGTGCGATCAAAATTTGAACTTCCAATTCTTCAAGAAAATTCAAAAAGTTTTTATGATAATTTTGTAGGGCTTTCAAAAAGCAACGTTTTTCATTTCCTGACTTTTTTTCATATCGTGCGTCGTTTGTCTTAAGGCGCTTTAAACGTATCTCAGTAGTAGGGCTAGGCGGCTAGGAGCTCAAATTCCGAGAGATGGCGCCACCGTCGCAAGTTACCGACACCAACAGATGGCGCCACATACAAAGAGAGGGTTCTGTTCCATGCTAAGTTACTAGCAGTCGGTAAACCAGTGAGGTAGGTAATGCAGATGCCTGCTGCGATAGCATTGTACCATCGGTCGGTAAAATAGAGAGGTCGATAATTTTAAGGTTCTGTTCTATGCTAAGTCGGCAAAACAGTGAGGTTGGTAATGGAGATTCCTGCTAAGTTAACATTATAAGGTTCTGTTCCATGCTCGGTCGGTAAAACAGTGTGGTTAATAATGGGGATTCCTGCTAAGTTAACATGATAAAGTTATGTTCCATGCTAAGTGACAATTTGATCGGTAGAACAGTTCATTACCACCGGTCAGTAAAACAGGTAAGTCGTTAATTTGTTAGATTATCATTTTAATATGTGTAGAGAACTATGTTACCATCAGTCGGTAAACAGTCAAGTCGGTAACTTTTTATATTATCATTTTACCATAGGTCGGTAAAACAGGGGCCATCGATAATGCACATCTCCAGCTACGTCACTCAGTAGTTTCTGCCAGCACTAATATCAATGTATCAACAGTCGATAATGCATTTATCGGCCGTTGAAATGATTCTTAGTCTGTTCGTACCTTACCGGCAAACTGTGTGTCGCCCCAGTGCGTCCTGCACGCGCGCGCACTTGTATTCCCTCTACATCCACGGGTGTTCCTCTGTTTCTACAAGTGTCAAGCGTATAACTTATATACAAAAGATGTGGGGTTCCCCCTATTCCTACAAGTGCCGCGTTGAGATTTCCTGCGCTGTTTCAAGTAGCAGTGATCCAAATAGTGGAAGAAGGTATCAGTGATATATCTCACTGTCCTCTACGTGGAACTCTGCGCCATCTAATACTGTAGCTTGAATCGCCTATATTTGATCAATTTCCCGCGCTTCAACTCATTAATTGGCGAATCAATTTAAATCTTCGTAAAATTAAGTAAATTAAACGAAAAAAAATTTTACATAGTAACTTAAACTAATTAACAAATAATAAGAACAACGGTTAAACATTAAAGTTTGATTCATTTATTTTAACAATTTCTTTACAATTTATTTAACATTTTTAAATTCGACATTATTGTATTGTCCACCCAAATATTGTAATTGTAGCTTTTCAGCAGTAGCAGCTTCCTGCATTGTTTCCAGAGTTTCAGGATCTTCTAGAACTTTCACAAGGCTCGCAGGTAGGAAAGTATTGAAAGTACCTTCCAGCTCGACAACGATCCTGTTTCCATACTTGGTTTGCACCTTCTGGATCCTCATCACTGCATACCTCTTCTTTGAAGTCAGGTCGGACAGCGGCCTCGTTGGTAGGTAGCCTTCCATTCGACCAATGGCATTGATCTTCTGCAGGTCCATTTCTTCAGAGATGTTACGTCTTTTCGCAAGCAACTGAAGAGGCTGAATGAAGACATCGGTCTGGAGATGCGCTTTTATAGGCAGAAATCACCACCCTGCTAGTCACCACTCCAATTCTGCGCATGCATAGTATTTTAATAGGGGATTCCCCACTCTTATAAGATAAAATCCCACCGTAATAACCACGAGGGTGAAGCCTCGTGATAAAAATTGGAAACAAATATTTCCAATATGGCCGCTTGTGGAGCGACAAGCGTCCTCATGTGAGAACTGGGGGAACTGAAATCTTGTACTTAATAATGTTGTCCATAATTTGTAATACCGTTTATTGGTATCATTACATACAACAATTGAAGTACACAATAACATCAATAATTGACATTACAAATTATTGACAACATTATTGGTAAATGAAATTTGATAACAATTATTTTAAAAAACAATAAACAAAGATTCTGAACATGGGTTTTTATTTTACACAAATCACTGTATGATTACTTTTTATTTTGTCGTGGATTTGAATAAGTATCATGAAGGTTCTCGTAGGAAACAAAACCCTAATAAAACGTAAATAAAAAGTAAAAAATAGCGTCAATTTTCAACGTTTTCAATCATGATGTTTTCAACTGTCAGTTTTCAGTGCTACCATACTAACGATTTTAAAGTTCACTACATTTTTGCAAACTGAATATTTTTAAATTCCCTAGAAAGGACCCCAGATCGAACTGGGTCGGAAGTCAGATTTTCTACCGGAAGTTCCTATACTGGCTTCACCCCCGTGGTTATAACTTCCTCTAAGCTAGAATCAATGTAACAGAGGTGGCAATATTGCGCATGCGCAGATAGATAAAAGTGGAAATTATTTTAAGATATTCAATGATGAGCAAAGTTACTAATGTTTACTTAAAAAATCTAACTATAAACTAATGCTTACTTTAAAAACTCAAATACACAGTAATTTTTGCTTAAAATTACCAGGAAAGGGAAATTATGAGTAAATAGACATTTAATAATCCATTGAAAAATCCATTTATTTCATGTAAAAAAAAATGTTAACCTAGTTTTTACAAAAAGTTTTCCAAATCATTATAAAAATCTTTTGCTGTATAATTAACATCTACCTCATCTATTGAAATATTGCTCGTTGTACAATTATCTGGTTTATTTATGACCCAATTTTTTAATATTACAGCATTATTTACAGCAAAATTAGTAGTACGATATGTATGATGTGTACATGAAGGTAGTGATGATTCAAACGTCATTTTCTTTAATGAAGGACAATTCAAGTCTTCCATTGTTTACATATTTTTCTAATCACTTTTTCTTCTCAAGACCTTTAACGAAGATTGTGCGTGCAGTCATCAATGTTTCTTGAAGTATATGTCTAACTTCTTCATAGGGTTCGTCACCATCAGTCCAGTTGATTCCATGGAAATTGTGTGTTAACCATGTATTAGTGCTTTTATACCTTCCAGGTTGTGAACTCCAGCTGCAGAGTGGTTCGAAAAGGAAAACCAGGGGGAGAGCATCTTTCTGGAGAGTGAGCATGGCCAGCTCCTTGAAGATAAAGTCGTTGTGAGGCCTTTTGAAGCCTTGAACGTCTACAACGAAGTCCATGGCAACTGAGATTGATTTTTTCAGCCAAATACAGTTCTTTTATACCCTGATTCAACTCCAACTACTCAATATTACCCCCACCACTTCAAATTAGTTTCTGAACAGCGCCACTAATGGGCTTATATTGAACTATTCGATCATGTATGATTCGACAATTAGGTATTTTCACTTCAACCATCAGCTAACTTCACTTCGTAGAGTGCTGAGGGGAAAACAATGGACCAAATGCATGGGATTCGGTCCATTTTTTGCTTATTTTACTAATATCTTCGTAAAAACTGATTGTTTCTATATAAGTGTATTTGAAAAATAGTTTTTATTTTTTAAGAACTATTTAATGAAATAATAAAATGATAATAACTATTATTCATTACGAAGATATTACAAAAATAAAGTTTTGTCCCATGCATTAGGTCCACTGTTTTCCCCTCAGCAATCAACGAAGTGAAGTTAGCTGGTGGTTGAAGTGAAAATACCTAATAGGCTGCTGTATTGGCGGGAAAATTATTACTCGATTCAAATTCTAACCGTACATCCACTGAACTTTGTTTCAAAAACTCATTTTGTTTAGAGTAGTCAATTACAATGAGTGGTGCATTATTCTTGAAGAAACGCCATGCTCTTTTCCATAGTATGAAGTTTGAAAATTAGCATACATCTCATACAATAATGCAAACTGATTCTGACCAAAGTTTAAATTTAAATTACCATATGGGTAATACTGAGAATTTAGAAAAACTTTTACATTTGTAATATTACAGTGGTCGAAAAAATTGATATAACTTCTTCGTTGATCTTTTCTGCCAGTTTGAAATCCTAGTATGCTATATCTTGGTTTCTCTATTTGTGTGGAAGTCTTTACCTGCCACACATGGTTTTCAGCGGCGGGGATTAGAGGATATTCAAACATTTCCCAGGATTGAAAACTCATTGATATAAGTGGATCCTTTTCAATATACTTTAGCAACTGTATCTTCTGGCGATTTTTAGGTAGGACATAGGGAACCATCCATTCAACTTTATATAGTACAATTTTAAAATCTTCAGGTTCTCCTTGCGCTGGTTGAATGATAGCATTAATGTCTGTGCGTGATCTTCCCTGGCGGACCGGCCGAACGCAGGCGTTACGCTGCAGCGTAACGGTAAAGTAATGGTAAAGTAAGGGTGAAGTAATATGGCATTACAACTAATAAAAGAAACAAAATAAATATGTAAATTGTTGCAATTATAATAATACGTTAAAATTTACGTTAAATGGTCATGTCGTAATTGCAACAAGTTTATTTGTCAGCGCTAAAAAATAAAAAAA
>CAKNYM010022683.1:0-11899 GCA_932195095.1 Andricus curvator | reverse complement strand
GAGGACGCGCTACGTAGTGGTGATAGGAAACCCACCGAGTAGATTGATCATTATGAGATATTTATTAAATTTTTATTACAATATTACATTATTATTATAGGAAGTTGTAGGCTCCACAAGCAACCGGAAAGTGAACGTCATTTACCCCTGTTCCTTCTATCCTAAAAGGTAATCAAGAGCGGGAAATTTACACAAGAGACTTCGTTCAACACTGTTCCTTGGAGTCCGGTCTTTAGCCGCGGATGACCTTCCGCGGATTTTGTTGAGTTGGCTAAGAAATGAAGCTTTCATACCTCCTAGGCAGCTAATTATGAGAACTACAGGATGGACATCGTAGCCTTGGTACAGAATGCTCAGATCGAAAAGAAGTGGTTGATATTTCGCCCGTTTTTCTTTCTTCTTTGCCGTGATATTACCGTCGGCTGGTGCCGAGAATTCAATCACGTAAATGATCTTCGTCCTCAGATCTTGGAGGACAATATCAGGCTTTGTAGCACTGATACGTTGAGTGGTGAAGAATTTTGTTTTCTATGTACCCGTATCATGCATATTTTGAGCATCCACTGAGAACATGTCCAAGTGTCTCTGGCTCTTGCTTGCACGCTCGGCAGTTGGTATCGCCTACACGAACATTCATTATGCGCTTGCGATAAACTGAAGTATCTATAACGCCTTCTTGACAGGCAAAAAAAATTCCTCAGTCTCCGATCTCAATCCAGTAGACTTGAGAAATATGTTGGACACACCCATCGATAGCTCTTCTCTACGTATAATGCCGTAAAATTTACCAGGAAGGGGCTTGTTAGCATGCTCTCTCAGTAAAAGCGAAGGTTCGGCTTCCTGTACACGACTTTTAAGCACCAAAGGTGTTAGTGATGCTAGGCTATGTGTAGTGTCGCTGGAATCAAATGCAAGAGCAAGCTCCTCTGCGGCCATATCTGCGGCACGGTATAGAAAAGCCGTAGCATTGACGACTACATGTTGATGTATGAGTCGCATAAGAGAATCTGTGCTATTCAGAACTGAGCAGGTGTAGCTAGAACCGTTCTTCGATTAAGACAGTCCAAGCTCAGCAAACCTCAACCCCCTTTATCTCAAGGGAGGTATGATGTTGACTTTGATGGATTGTCATCATCTTGTGTGTGCTTCGGTCAAGTTGCTTCAACTCATCGACATTCCATTTTACTGCACCAAATGTGTAGAGCAGTATAGGAACGGCCAGAATATTGGTCGCCTAGATGTTATTCTTCCCAGATAATTCGGAAGCCCAAATGTTTCTGAAAATTTGGCGATACCTTTTTTCAAGGGCCGTTTTTGACACACGCACATCTTGGGTTTCCGCTTGCGGTGTTCCATGATATGTATATGTTTCTCTATTACCAAGATTTTGAATGGTATTTCCACGTATGAGTTGAACATTCTGATCGTCACGCGATGATGTGGTTTCTAGTCTTCATTTGTGTAGATGGACGCAGGCACACTTGTCCAGTCCAAAGCTCATGCCAATCGCTTTAGAGTACCTATATACCGCCGCCACAAAGATGTCAAGGTCCTCTTTTCAAGAGTCAAAGAGTTTAAGGTCGTTCATGTATAAAAGGTGGTTGACCTTATACTCTCTGCTGCTCGGCGGGCCACATGGATATCCAGATATTTTGCCTCGAAGCACAATAGATAGAGGCAAGAGGGAGATGCAGAAAAGTATCGGACTCAGAGAGTCTCCTTGGAAGACCCCCCTGTTATATTCAACATAGCTGGTAGTCACTTGTCTTTTGTCAGATGTTATGACAAATCTTGTTTGCCACAAGAGCATCAGCTCTTTCATGCATCTCACTATTCTTGGATGCACCCCCAGGCACTGAAGAAGCTTGATAAGTAGCTCATAGTTTGTGTTATCGAATGCCTTACGGTATAGTCAATCCAAGCCATTCACAGATTGCTTCGATACCTGATCGAGTCCTGGGTAATACACCTGTTCTTTGCACTTGACAAATTGTTGTTCTCCGTTTAAGAAAGTAGTAAATATTCGAGCTAGATGTTGGTGCGTAGAAGTGAACTTCTTCCAAAAAAAGTTGTTGATTTCATCTGGCCCTCGTGCTGAAAAGTTCTTAGTTCTAACGATAACTTTCTTCACTTTTTCAGCGGTAATTAGTGGACACTCTTCCTCTGGACCTTGCAAGCTTTGCCTCTGGCAAAAGTTACGAAAGAGTGATATATCTGAACCGTCTTCATCTAGCTGATAGGTATCTTTTAGAGGTATTATGTATTTATTGAACAGTGTACGGGCAATGCCCTTTAGTTAGAGTCATGGTTTTTCTTAATATTAAGTCCTTAAGTATAATGACACTATGCTTAGGCCGCATTGTTTTTTGGTATAATAAGTTATTTTACGAAGTGCATTTCTGAATCGCGTTGCTGAAGTTTCAAAGAAGTCTAATTCATTGCATTTCTGGTTAGCATCTCTACATAGTATCGTTAAAGCAGAGTTTGCTCCGTAGGTAGTACGGTGGTAGGGTACCATAAACAGATTTATATTTCTTAGTGATCTCTGTGGCGTATTTATGTATATCTCGCATAGCAAATTTGAGCAATCTATGTGATTGTTTAGGATATTATACAAGAAGCACATGTCAGCAAACAGAAATCGCACTGAGATTCGTGGTATGTTAAGTAGTATTCTTATGCTGTTGTAGTCATGACTTTGTCTGTTCATCGGCATATCCAGTTGCCTAGCAGCAAATTGTAAAAATCTATTCTGCACACGTTCGAGTCCAATAACATAGTTGCAATAGGTTGGTGTCCAGACAACTGAGGCGAACTCTAGGATCAGTCTTACCAGCGAGAAGTACAACGTTTTTGGGGTGAGCGGGTTTTTGAATTTTGATGCATTTCTTGTGACAAAGCCAAGGGATCTAAAGTTTTATTTATTGCTTTAGACGCTTGAACATTTAGTGTTAAAGCGTCATCTAGGAAGATCCCCAAGTCGCGCACCTCAGTAACCCTCAGAAGTTCTTCTCCTGCTATATTGTACTGAGTAGTTTAGACAGATTTGCTTCTCGATATAGTTATAACCGAGCACTTCTTCACGTTAAATTGCATCCCATTTTGAGTGCACCAAGTCTGCAATCGATCGAGATCAGTTTGCAGACCGATGTAGTCCGATTGGGATCAGATAGTTTTATATATTTTGAGATCGTCAGCAAAGAATAAGAAGCAGAATGTTAAAATCGAACCGATATCGTTCACATGGAGAAGGAGAAGAAGCGGGCCCAGGTGCGATCCCTGTGGAACTCCATCGATCACCAAGAAAGCTTGCCAGTCATGAGAGCATTTTTTCTGCGACCCCCAAAGTTCCAAGCTTTGCCATAAGGATTGCATGATCTACCTTATCGAATGCTTTCGAGAAATCTGCGTATATGGCGTCGACCTGTAACCCCGCTTCTATCGCATTAATGAGGTAGTGTGTATAAACGCATATATTTGTGGTCGTTGATCTTCCCCTCCTGAAGCCGTGCTGCTCATTGATAATGATATTCGCTGAAGCAAGGTATAATTTGTCGCTAATTATATTTTCCAAGATTTTCGGAATTGCATTAAGTATGGTTATGGGCCGGTAGTTTCTAACTTCATTTCTGTTTCCGTTTTTGTGGATGGGGATCACTATACCCTTTTTCCACTCAAACGGGAAATGACCTTCCGCGAGAGACTTATTAAGCAAGAGAAACAATGGTTGTAAAAATGTGGAGCAGCAGGATTTCAGGAGTGAGGAAGGCACGCCATCAGATCCCGCCCTTTATTCACATCCAGACTGATAAGCTTTTCTTTAATCTCGTCCCTGCTTATAACTATGTTCGAGAAGTCAAAAAATTCAGCGAAGCTAAAATACGGTACATTGTTAGTTCGGCTACATCCTTACTGGTGTCAGCTGTTAGTCCATTTAAAACCATCTGGTTCGGGATGCCAGCGTTCTTGCACATTGAGTTTATGCATTTCGAAATGATTTTGGGTTTACTATGATTGATCTTTCAGTATCGTTGATGCATGTTTTGTAACAAGATTCGGCTAAAGGTTTACCCTGAGCCCTTATATTAGAGAACTGCTCATAATCAATACAGGTTCGAGTTTGTTTATATTTAATGTGAGCAACTTTTTTCGCTGTTATTATTTCTTTGAGCTCACCATTGAACCAGTATGGGTAGGTGGACGATTTTCAAATCTTTATGGGCACAAAATAGTGGATAGCGACGTACACATGTGTATAAAATTGATCAACGGCCTCATCTATTGTTATTTTATCGAATAAGAAATCCCAATCAATATTGGATAAGAACGAACAAATAGCTGCATTATTAGCGAACTTGCAATTATAACGGGCAAATGTGTCGTTTTCGGAACGGACTTCACTAACGGCAACGTTCTCACTTTTTTCTAGGATAAGAGGAGGATGGTAGTTGTCAACAGGTAGGAGGGGATCTCTTGCTATTTCTACCATGTCTGTTTTACTGTTCGTGAAAACTAAATCTAATAGTGATCCAGAATCATTTACTTTATTATTTATTTACACTAGGGTTAGGTAATCTAATGTGTCAGAGATCGTATTAACAATATGCGTTTGTTGTGTTCCTATAGTTACGCAACCGGGTCCTAGATCTGGATCAGTATTCCAGGAACCGTAGGGCATGTCAAAGTCCCCGAATAATGCTAAAAGCTGCGGCTGGGAAAGCGGAAGAAAGGTCCTCTAGTACAGAACATAGATCTACGTATTTATTAGGGCTGGCGTTTTGTGGAATGTAGAAGTCTCCCATAATATGGATGGATTGCCCCAGTACTAGCTTATGCTCTACGGAATTTATGTTAGTGGGGAGATTAACACATCCTAAGCCCTGATCCGCTGCTATTAGAACTCCGCCGCCGCCGCCACGTAGACAGTCACTTGTTAATGCATTGCGATCTAATCGAAAAATATTACAACCCGTAAATCCTAATTCTGCGGAATTTATCCCTTCGTGCAACCATGCCTCTGAGAAAATCATAATATTGAAAGAGCAAGTAGGAACTGACTTTCGTAGATCTTCGAGTTTTGTACGTACGCCCCTGACGTTTTGATAATAAACAGTGAGATTAGCACACAAACGCGAAGGGAGGGGAGTACTTACATTTGCTCGTTCGATGTAGTGTCTGTGCCATACGTCGTATGGCATACGACTTGCTGTTTTCTTTGTTGAGGTGTGCTTCGTAACTACTGGAATCCCTCCTCTGAAAGATAGTTTCAGGCCCTTTTCTCCTCTCTTGCGTCGAGTTTCTAAGATGGTCTTCACCGCAGCAATTACTTCTAGTTGCATTTTCGTTTTGGCTAGAGAAACCCACAGGGATTTTAGCCTCTCGTCGTTCTTTGGTTCCCTCTTGGCGTTTATAAATCCGCGAAGCAGAGCATCCGCTGTTTTATTATTATTATATAGGTATTATTTTATTTTTTTATTATATAGGTATTATTATTGTACATAACATTATTTCTGTGACTAGTCACAGGGCTGCATTTCCGCCCTCCTCCCACGAGACGTCGGAAAGGGGTAGGAGTTTGACCAATATTATTTCTCTGTCCAGTCACAGAGGTGCTTTTCCCTCCCCCACAAGACGTTGCAAAGCGGTAATACCGCTTGATATATAATAACCAGTATATATATGATTAATGACCAGTATTATTTCTGTAGCCAGTCACAGGGGTGCCTTCCCGCCCGCACGAGACGTTGGAAAGGGGTAGGGGATTAACCAACTTTGTTGTTGTGACCTATTACCGGGGTGCCTTCCCGCCCCCACGAGACATTGGAAAGGGATATGGATATAACCAGCGTTATTTCTGTGAGCAGTCAAAGGGGTGCCTTACCGGCCCGACGAGACGTTGGAAAGGGGTAGGAGTTTGACCAAAATTATTTCTGTGACCAGTCAAAGGGGGAAGGGGTTTGACCAACATTATTTTTGTGACCTATTACCGGGGTGTCAGCCCGCCCCCACAAGACATTGGAAAGGAATATGGATTTGTCCAACATTGTTTCTATGGCCAGTCAAAGGGGTGCCTCCCCGCCCCACGAGACATTGGAAAGATATTTTATCATTATAAATCATACACTATATAATTCTGGAGTTGAATCCAAAAATATTGTCTATTTTGGTGTAATCTCATTCCGTTTACGAGCGCCATTATATTTATTCCAACTTTAAACATTTTAAGAAAAATGTTTGATACTAGATATTAGTAATTTCAAAATTGCAAAAAGTTTATTTCAAATATGTAATCCTTGGCTCTAAATTCAACCGGGTCGAACCGCTCACACTGTTCCCATCGAGTATGGTAAAAATATGCCGACGTTTATGGGAATCAATATACATTATGCACGATAATAATCGCACGTCTATTTTTTCCGGACGCAAAATTAGGTTTCCATACCTATGGTAACTATGATACTACATGTATGCATAAATCTACCATATAATTTGCGCAAGATTTTTTTTATTTGTCGCTCGTCCAGTCATGTTATATTTCGAAATGCACATAAGTTTCTTATAGTTTAAGGATTCCTATAGTACTTTAAATTTATTAGCATTTTTAGGTCCACTTGATGCTAGAAACAAAATTGTTTGTACCAACTCAATATATCATTAAGTAATAATTAATAAATAATAATATTTAATAATGATATTCACTATTATTATTAATTAATTTTACATTAATTAATTATTATATATTCATTAATTTATATTTATTATTTAAATAATAATATTTAATAATAAATATCATTAGGTGATAAACATATAATTTTGTTATCGTCTCATTTTTTAGATATTTTTCAGATGCGGTATTTATTTAATCCAAAAATTGTTATATAATAGAAATAAAGAGCCGCTAACGATAGTGTTCATGCAAATGGCACAACTCCAGGATGAAAACTATGTAATATTTTAAAATAAAGAGTAATTTATATTTCTAAGAATCTATGTTACCCAAATCAGAAATACTGTTTGAGCTATTACCTTAGTTTGAATTTTAGAGTTTTTAAAATCAAATTCTCTTATTAAAGGTCGGGGGTGAAAAATAATTCTTTGGCTATAATTAAAATTTGTTGTGTCTTTAAAATATAGATCAAATATACTTAACTCAGAATATCAGTTGAAAATATAATATAATTTCAATAATATGATAAACATTTTTTTGTTTCGTATCTGTAAATTCATATTTTATTTGCGTATATTCGCATTGAAATTAAGTTCTTTGAAGCTAAATTACAGATCATAATGCAATTGTGTAATTTGAGGCATTTTTGAACTTTTAAAGAAAATTTTTCTTAGACGTCCAAGCCATGAGAGGTTAATATTGTTTAAATTAATTTTCCTTATTTAGATTTGTTATTTTTTCAATGAAAAAATCAGACATACATGTGTTTTCTGAAAGATCACAGAAAAAACTGGGGTTTCCATTAGAACCCATTTTTGGTTCCAAAGGAGCTGCAACAAAAATGAACCCCACTTGCTGAAAAGGAACCCAAAACGATAAATGAGCTCTAAATGATACCTCACTTGGGGTTCGAAAGGATCCCAATTGTAAATGAGCCTATTTCTAAAGAACCTATTTTTCGCTTTGCCCACTTCGACATTTTGTTTAATTAATAATACAATTTTTACCTGAAAGCACACATGTAATCAACCTCTGATGGGCATAAATTGATGAAGACAATGAAGGTACAAAATATTACTGTAATTAAAATAGATATAATGACTTGATACATGCAATTTGCAGGTTATGTAACAAGCTTGTAAACATAAAGGCTTATTCATATGCAAGAAACTTTTCGACATGTCACTTTTTAAAAGTACAACTATATATTATTAGAAGTGCTGTAGGGTCGTTGCAAAAACAAAATTTCCTTTGTTTTATAATTTTAACATAAAATATAAAAATAGATAACCAATTTGACTGTAGAGAAACGAATTTTTTTAAAGTCTTAATGCGCATGCGTCGCACCAGCAGCCTCACTGCATGTTGATCGCGCGCTTATTTGAAATGATAAAATATGCAAATCAATTTTTTACAACATAATTATTATAATATTATTATTATAATTATTGTTTAATAATTTTAAAGTAAAAAAAAATATTATGAATTATTCAGAATTGACATTTGTGAAGAAAAGTCTTCCTTCTTTTGAATTTAAAATCAATAATTCATTTGTAAAGAGTAAAATCAAAGAATTAATTTACCTTTTACCCTAAAAGTCTATTTTGTGATCTGAAAATTAATTTCTTTGATTCTAAACTGAGGATTTATCATAAGAAATTAATTTACACATTTGATAATTTCAAAAAAAAAAAACATATACAGCGAAAAACACGATAATTGACAGAAATGGACTTGTAGATTGAACTATTTAAAAACTGTTACAGATTGAACTATTTTTAAATTTAAACATTAAAAATTGTGATATTTACAGGTCCTATAGTTCAAAATTGTATTAAATACATGCAGGAATCATCACAACAACTGGTTTTCCTTCCCCAAGCACATACATTTTCAGGGTGGCGATTCGGCGGACAATTTCAAATTCCCGGTTTTTCCCGGTCAAGTTTTTCAATTTTCCCGGTCAACTAAAAGTAACATATTCACATTTGCCGTAAAACGCAAACATTTATTTTGATTCATGACGTTCACTCTGAACATCCTTTAACACAACAGAACAAAACATTGCAAAATAAATGAATTTTCAAAAAATACTTGAATTTTCCACTAAATATATCAATTTTTCACAAAAAAATGAAATAGTTAAACTTTTCAACCAAAGTGATGAATTTTCAAATAAAATTATGAATCTTCAACTGAATAGTTAAATTTTAAACATAATAAAAAATAAATTTTCAGCTTAAATTATGAATATTTAACTGGAACACTTGAATTTTCGACCAAAAAGATGAATTTTTAAACCAGAAGATTAATTTTCAAATAAAAAGAATTATTTTGTATAAAAAATACAATTTTTCAACAAAATACCATTTTTCAACAAAATACATTAATTTTTAACAAAATAGTCGAATTTTTGATTAAAGGAGACAAATTTTCAACCAAATAGTTGAATTTTGAACTAAAACAAGAATCATTTTCAACCAAAAATGGAATAGTAACGTTTTTTGTGAAAAAAAACAATTAATTTTAAACCAAACCTAAGAGTTTTCAATTAAAACAATGAATATTCAACTAAAATAGTTGAATTTTCTGACCAAAAAATTAATTTTTACTAAAAAAGATAAATTGTCAACCAAAACTTAAATAATTATATTTCAAGTTGAAGAAATTAATGTTTAAACAAACAAACGAAGTGATGAATTTTCAAATAAAATTCTAAATATTTAACTGAAATAGTTGAAATTTAAACCAGACAGATGAATTTTTTTACTGCAATGATGAATCTTTAACTAGAATAATTGAATTTTGGACCAAGAAGATGAATTTCTACCAAAAGACGGATTTCCAACTAAAAAAGATCATTTTTCTACCAAAAATTGAATAAATAAATTCATAGGCAAAAAAAAGACTGTTAAAAAAAAGAGATGAATTTTCAACTAAAATTATGGAATATTCAACTGGAATAATAGTTATATTTTCATTAAAAAAATAATAATTACCTAAAATATTGTAAGTAATTTATTTAATAAATTACATTTTTTTATACAAAATTATAGACAATGAAATGAATAATTGGATGAAAAAACTTCACTTCATTGGCGAATTTGTTGATGACAGCTCTCTCAGCTCGCGGAAATTGTTACAAAACATTTATTTAATTTTTTTTGATGAACATATTGCTTAAAATGTGTTGCCTCGAAAAAAAAGTAAATAAACGTTTTCGAATAATTCCCGCGAGACGAAAGTGCTGCCATCAAATTGCCACTTCATAACCTCAAAATCCTAGTACCGATTGGTCCTATTGGGAACGATTGAAACTTTGCAACACTGAATCTTTCCCAATCGTGCACACACGATTAAGAAACACGATTAGAAACAATTCAAATTTCTTTCTATCATTCTGAATTGTTTTCAATTAATTATTTCTATAAGGGTAAACAGTTTGCTTTTTCCGAAAATTATACGCATAATAAATAATAATATCGTTTGTGTTTGCTTTACCGACAGATTCTGGAAATCGCAAAATTACCAACCCGACTTTGCAAGCGGTTCGTTTGTGAATGCGCCTTTATGTTGTTCTTTTCAAGTGCGCTCTAAACCAGGGATTGGGAGCAAAATGACGCTCGCCACTTTTCTCTTCTCTAGGCAAAGGGGCGAATACAGCAGGTCAGTATCTTGCCTCCGCCGCCTATGAGTTGAATGAGTTAACGTGATGCCATAAATCTCGTTCAGGGGAGTTGAGACATTTTTTTGGTGGGTCCCGTTCCGGGCTGAGTAAGGCGTCTATGGCTAGCTGTGGTGTTCGTCTCTTTTCGTGCAATGAAATGGACATGTGTTGAACGTTCACGCTTTGCAGTGCGTTCGCCCAACTCTCTCAAGTCTAAACGCCGCAAGGCGTGACGTGTGATATCGAAGGAAAGGCGTTTTCACCGTGCCGAGAGAACTCTCAACAAAACTCGACGCTATTCGAATCTCCGCCGCGAATGAACAGTTTTTCAGCTCCTCACCAGCTCCTCGCGGAGAAAATGGGCATAGATTTTGGAAATATAAAAGTCATGTATATTTTTGAAAATTTGTCTTTCTTCGTTGAATTGAACTGGGTTTGTTGTAATACTAAATCTTTGTCAGTTTAAATATCAAGTACGACCAGTTTTGTCTAGAATTCATCTTTTATGGTTGAAAATCCAAACACTTGGTTACAATGTTTGCAACTACATTAAAAATTCATCTGTATGGTTTACGAGTAATTTATTTTCTTGAAAATCCGTTTTTTGGGATGTATCTTCTTTGGTAGAAATTTCATCTTTTTAATTGAAAATGGAACTGTTTGCCTAAACATTAATCTGTTTCTGTTGAAGATTGAACTATTTTGTTAATGATTGATCGTTCCTGGATAAATTTTACAACTTTCGATTTCCAATTACAAAATTTTTGGTTTAAATATTTCCAGTATTACACTTAACCTTAAGAAATCATATATATTTGTTGAAAATTTAACTATTTTGTTGAAAATTTTACCGCACTGGTAAAGATTAACTTCTTTTGGTTGGAGATACATTTCTGTTGTTGAAACTTGAACTCCGTTCTTGAAATGTTTTTTTTTTTAATACATTTTTCAACTCAAAATTAAAGTATTTGCTTGAAAATTCATCTTTGTAGGTTGAAATTGCAACTATTCCCTTACGAAAAAGTATTGTAGGAAAATATATGTAAATTACGCCTATTTTTTTCCTATCATTTTCCTATCATGAAATTCCTTTACTTTTTTCGTTCTTATAGGAATTACAGGAATAAAAATAATCGCCAACAAATTATGAGAAATTCATTATCGAAACATCACTATATCAAAAATAATAATTATTCTTCTCTGATGATACTTTTTCGCAATGTTCTTTGAAACTTAACTTGTTGGTGGGAAATTCATCTTTGTGATTTTTCAAGTCAACAGTTTTTTAAAATATTCCACTTATCGGCTTGAACATTCCGTTCTAAGTTTGAAAATTCTTCTTTTTTGGCAGAAAATATTTTTTGGATTGAAAATTCAACTATTTTGTGGGAAATGTAATACATTTCGACTTGAAATTAATGAATATCATTTCCATTAAAAAGATCACGGGGACTTACTAGCGTGGACTAACTGATTCCCAGCTTCCAGGCTAGGAGAAACTGAAGGGTCTACCGCTGTACTGTTCAACGCAAGTGAATTGCTGTGGCGAACAGGCCTCTAAATGC
>CAKNYM010022677.1:9572-24715 GCA_932195095.1 Andricus curvator | reverse complement strand
ATCACAATCTGCGGGTGATCTGCGTCGCACAATTGTTATCTGGGTAATTTAAACAATTATAGGCCTTTTAAGATTGGATGGTGTTACAAAAGAAAGTTTCGACATCTTTAAAATTTGCTGATTATTAAATCGATTTCCAGAATAATGAACATAGAAATAAAATTCAATTGAATAACCACTTGAGAAATGTCATGAGACCGGGACAAGAATCATATATTTCCCCTTTGATTTGGAATAAGTACGAGCACCGAAACTATGAAGGAACTCACCGGTGGCGTCTGCAGGCCTTCCTCCAAGATTCTGGAAAACTCCTCAAAGGTTAGAAGCGACTTGGTTATTTTTAATAGACCTTCAGTAATACTGATCAACTCGAAAGATCGTGACAGAATGTCCTACTAAGCTCCGCCGGTGAGTTATTACATTGGTGAAATGACTGCGCACGCGTGCTGCGGATTGGATTTAGCCACTCCGTGCGTATAGAACCTTTCAAACCTTCGTCTTTCAACGACGAGCAATATTTTGAATTAAAGAAGGTTTTTCCAGCGGAACCGCGGACTAAGAATGATTTTAATGAACTTTAAAATTTTACAAGTTATATTTCATGAAAAAGAAGGGTCTCGACATTTATTTGTTAAATTAAAGGCTAGAATGTCTTCGATCCCTCCTCTTTCTCTTTGGCGAGTCGTTGATCCCTGGAGCTTCCTTCTGTGAGCCCGCCAAAATGGCTGGTGTCTCACGTGACTTCACCCTGAGAACGGGATGGGTCACTGAACCCTAGCAAAGGGGAAGCCGTCTTGCGAAGTAAGTGGCGGGATCCTTGCAGGGGACCCATTTCTAAACATATACACATTCTGGCGTCAGTACAGCCGAAAGAAAAACACATCGACCCATTTTCCGGCATCTCTCAAGATCGTTTTACAATAATAACAGTGATTCTTTTTCTCATTCAACCCCTATTTAAGATTCTGCCATGATCGGTCGAGAAGATAAGTGACATTCAATTTTCGTCACATTACAACACCCCCCCACCAAACCGGAAAAGTTCCCCGGAAGGATCCGTCACAGCCCCGATGCCTCCAACAAAGAGGGGATGGTCCGGGGTCATCGCCATCCAAAGGGTCAGAGAGATGCCTGACAAAGCGTCATAAGAAAAACTAGCTGTGAATTCGATCTCGAGTGTTTCCACTTTGTTTGTATTCATACTTGTATGGTGCTCATTTCACGAGCACTTTGCTTCCCGTTAGCAAATGTATTTGCTTCTTCATAGAGGAAGCATTAGTTATTTTTTTCAATAATAGAAAAACCAAAGTCTTCATTTTGATCAATTTAAAAATAGAAATGTACAAAAAATGCGAAACTACAAAATAATACAAAAATTTTTTTAACACAAAGACAAATCAGACAAATCAAATTTTGTATTCGAAATGATAATTTTTCGAGCTAGAAAAGGGATGGGAGAAGTTCTGTAGCACCCTGTCCCTTTCCCAGCTTTATGATTTCTCTACAAAAATTGTCAGAATTACCCTATTTGAAAACTTAGGATCAAAAAGTCTGTTCTATTCATGCGTCAACTTTGAATTATGTCAATGAAAAACGTTTTTTTTTTTTTTTTTTTTTTTTTTGGAGCAGAAGACTCAAATATTATAAATGAGAATAACTTCCTTAATCTTCAATAAAGTGTATTAATATTATAGATCAAACGATTTGCCTTGAATCAAAGAATCTTTTCCGTTCTTGCATAAATTTTGAATTATGTTAGTGAAAAAAGTATTAATATTATATGTCAATCCATTCGTCTCAAACCAAGGGATCTTTTAGGTTGTTGCATCAACTTTGAATTATGTTGAAGAAAAAAGTTTTACTATAAAAAACCGATTTTCAAAATATATAAATCACAATAACTTCCATACTCTTTAATAAAATATATTAATATTATAGGTCAATCGATTCGTCTCAAACCAAGGAATCTTTTATGTTCTTGCATCAACTTTGAATTATGTTAATGAAAAAAGTTTTACTATGAAAAACTGATTTTTCAAATATTATTAAGTGCTCAGGAAAAATGCAGCAAATATTTTTAGAAATCCTTCGGTCAGTTTTAAGATATTATTTGGGAAAATAAGCCCTCCAAATTTCATCAATTTATCTGCTACCGTTTTCAAGTTATCGTGTTCACAAAAAAGCGTGACATCCACACATCCACACACACATCCACACACACATCCTCACACACATCCACACACACACACATCCGGACAATTGCTTAGAACATTGTATTAGACATTTTTAAATTGGGGAAGGTTCAATTAAATAAATTTAAAAATTTTGGAAAGTGTTACCATTACAAAGCTTCCTCTATGAGGAAGCAAAAAAATTAAAATTCCTAAATAGGTATGGTAGTTAGCTTGCAGCTAATCTCTCAATTGCAACTTGAACTCTCAAACCAAAATTCTAATTCAACTAAAATTATTATGGGATAGATCCCGCGAAGGAGAAAAGAAAGAGAAGATAGAAAGTTTTTATGAAGAGATTATCTTTATTAAGATCGAGGAATCTTAAAGTTAGTGGGCTTTAGTATTCCAATTTCTATGGAGTTTTTCCCGCTTGGCCGCTCTATGTTTTACCCACCCTCGGGGTCTTCTACGACTAGTCCCTGGGGCTCCTTGGGCGATTGTAGGTGGCGTTGCGGCGACCTCTCCTACTGGTTCCTTTTCGATGGGCAGGACCTCCACCCTTTCCGCCCTTTCCACCACGGAGTATCCGCGGAGGACTGGCAGAAAACCCTGGTTCCCATGGGTGAAGGCCACAGTATCCGTCGGGGAGATCTGCCCTGGTGATAGGGATCCCATACGCCAACGTAACGTGGGGGAAGGGGTCCCTACCGACCACTCGCAATATGAACTCCCCGTCGCGTCGTCACTGGGGACCTGCTGGATCTCCCCCAGGACCCTGTAGTCGGAAGGTACGGACCAGTTTGCTACGTTTTCTTTTGGCTGGGGAAGAAAAACGAAGAGAAAGACCAAGCCAGTTCAAGCGTGCTTAGAATTTAAATCAATAGTAAAAAATAAAAACTCCAAGCACCAAAGAAAAGAATCCCAAGCAACACAGGTTAGTAAGAGGGATAGGATATGCCCTAGTTATTTCGAAAAATAGGGCTCGAGGTCCTTGGTATGGCAAGTATAAGGGACCATATTTCCCTTACCATCCATCAATTCGAAGATGGTTCTCGATAATATCTTAGAAATAGTAAAAACTTCGGCTTGATACACGGGTGTTAAAGAAGATGTTATTCCCTTATCGTTTGAACAAAGGGTTCTATCGCGTTATCATACCTTATCGCCAAGCTGGTATGTCCGCGGCCTAGTTCATAAATTGTAATGTTGTGCTTGCTGGCCGTGTGCCGCATCTAGGTGAATTTTCATTAGGTCGTGCAGCTCTTTCAGCTTTTGGATCATTTCCAACCAGGTGTCGACTTTCCCAGTTGCGGGGATCAGTGGTTCTTCGGGTTGCAGAGTATCATGAAGTGATCCGAACGGTAGCGGGTCGCGGCCGAAATTTAGGAAGGCTTGTGAGGTTTTCAAGGATGTATGGTACGCGGTGTTATAAGCGAAACGGAAATTATTCAAATATAATCCCTCTTGCGTTGTGTTTTTTTATATAAGAACGCAACATAGTTTTGATGACCCTGTTGACCCTTTCGACCGGATTAGATTGCGGGTGATATTGAGGCGTTTTACTCCTACGGATTCTATACTTCGCGCACAATTTATCCACCGACCTATTACAAAACTCTGTTTCATTATCGATGAACAGAAACCTCGGTGTGCCCCAACGGTTTATAACCTTGTAGTGAAAAGCCTTAGCGATAGCGGGACCGCCTGCGCTTTTTCACTACGTCGTAATACAATCCTGGCCAATAATATAAGGCATCTATGGTAGGTCTTTTTGACCCCTATATGACCGGACCGAGGGTTATTATGAGTCTCAGACAGAGCGGTTTCGCGTTGCTCTTTTGGCATCATAAGCTTCCAAGTTGGAAAAGTATGTGGTGAGCGCTCTACATCTGCTATTCTCTTAAGGTACCAGGTGTCTTCCGTGACAGAGATGGCTGCCGGTTGTTTAACTTCGTCTTGGTCCTGAGTCAATCTGGATAGAAAATCGGGTACTACGGTTTGAGCACCTTTACGGTATTGCACCTCCAAGTCATACTCCAGCAGACTCAGTGACCAACGAGCAAGTCTACCGGAAGGATCTTTAAGGGATTGGAGCCATTTAAGGCTACTATGATCGGTTATCACAACAAAATGGAATCCTTCTAAGTACTCTCGGAACTTACGAATAGCTTATACGACTGCTAATCACTCTTTTTCCGTAACGGAATAATTGCGTTCAGCGTCGGAGAGCGTTCAGCTAGCGTGTGCAATTACTAGTTCTGCATCATCATAAGTCTGCGTGATAACGGCCTCGAGACCGGTTGAACTAGCATCTGTTTGTAAGAAAAACAGATAAGCAAATTTTGGGCATGAGACCACTGGTGCTGAGACAAGCGCCTTGTTAATAGTCTGGAAGGCCGCTTCTTGCACATCATGCCAAACCCAAGGGTAATTTTTGCGGAGCAAGCGGGTCAGAGGTTCAGAAATCATATATAAGATTGGTTTAAATGTACGATACCAAGATGCGGAGCCCAAGAACCTCAGTTGTCTACTATTCTTTGGTGCCAGGTAATCAACGACAGGTGCCAATTTTTCAGAATCGATTTTGACTCCCTTGCTATTCAACAGGTATCCTAAGTAATGAATTTCGTTCCCAAAGAACAGACATTTTTCCGGATTTACAGAAAGGCCTGCGGTCGCTACTCTTTCTAAAACGAGCGTAAGCACTTTTTTATGGTGTTCTTCGAATGTCTTGCTAACAATGATTCGAAATAATGGAAATTACCACGACATAGTACTAAGAAAGCAGTGATCTTCTTACTCTTTTCCTCCATGGGTATTTGATTGAATGGCATTTTAAGATCTAGGGTCGAGATATAATTGGCTTCCGTTAGCCGGTCTAAAATGTTTTAAAACTGTGGTAACAGATAAGCGTCCTTTTTGAAATACTTATTAACGGCCCTATAACAAACACAAACTCTATAAGATCCATTAGGGGTCCTACCCATTACTGGCGGTGAGACCCAAGGGCTATCCGATGGTTCCACTAATCCTGACAAGACAGCGGGGGACCGACGGTACTCCTTTTGATTTATGGGTATATGGTCATCCACGTCAATTTTGTGTTCAGCTAGGTTGGTTTTTTGCCTAATTTTTAAGGGTTAGGGGCCTTTCCGATATGAAATTTTTAACTATTTCAGTCTGTTCCCCGGTTAGCTCTTTGATCGCTGCGCAGTCCTCGTAATAATAGGGGAATGTAAAACCAAAATCGGATCGACTGAACGGTGATTAAAATTTCGGGTTAGGCGCGAGGGTGCCTCAGTGCTTGCAGTAGCAGGAAATGCAGCCGGGAGTGTCGCGCTACGCATTGTCTCTATTGTACCTGTGGTAGCAGTTGTTGTTATTGTCGAAGTCGTAGTCGCGGTAGTCGCGAATCCTGTCGCAAACGCATTATCTGTGTCTATCCTATCCCATGGTATATTAACGTCCCTGTCACGCACTCTGACGTATCGCAAGATTATATCGCGCAGTATAGGTGTTAGCCCGGTTGGGTTTACACAAAATTCGTTGGCCAGGCATTGCAATTCGGATTCATTTAAGGAAGAAATCCAAGTATCCCGATCCGGATTACGGGCCATTTCAACCAACAAATCTATACCTGTGATTACTGAAGCAAAACCACGGTTTACAAGCCCGCAAAATAACTCAATAATAATCTAAAATAAACTATTAACTCCCGAGAAACAAGGCAGAGTATCAGTCGAAGATGCATTACATAGCTACTGAGCTGTCACTTTATTTTGCCTACCTTCTTTAAATGCACGCTCGAAGTGATGAAACCGAGCAGTTACGAATTAAGCCGGTAAAAGTCGAGCGCGAGAGAAGAATTCAGATGACTGGGTATACAGGAAAAGGATTTGTGGCTTGTCGGGATGTGGGTCCATATAAAAGGGGCCACGCGAAAAAAACGTAAAGGGCCTGCATAGCCGTCAAGGGCATGGATGCGATCTTGGTGCCTAAATTTTGCTCTAGAGATCTCATCGTAATTAAGCTGAGACTCAGGGGCAGCAGCGGAGAAAGGCTAGAGGTGTTTATTGCCTCGGCTTACTTCCCGGCCGATTCCGAGGGACCCCCGCCTCCCAGAGAGGTGGAGGCTCTAATTCGACACTGTCAAGAGAACAAGATTCCTCTTCTGTTGGGCTGTGATGCAAAATCTCACCACACGGTGTGGGGTTACTTAAAAAATTAGTTCCCTGATCTAACAGGTCTCCTTTAGGTGAACCAAATATGCATATGCACCTTTCAACAAATGCATATGCAATAGTGGTAGCTAATTGATTGGGTGAGCGTATGGCTAAAACATATTTAGTGGAATTGTTCTGAATCTTTAATATATTCACATCACCAACCTTAGTTTCTGGCAATGGACCGACCATGTCCATCGATATTTTCTCTAATGCAGCTCCAGATGCATCGGAGATCACCGTTGGTTATTTGGTTTTCACGCCGACCAATTTCTTTAATTGGCATCTCAAACACATTTGAATATGTTTTTGTATGTCTGATTTCGTATTTTCCCAATAAAAATGTTGTCGAACTCTTTTATAGGTTTTCGTGACACCTTTATGTCCACCTAGTGCAGAAGAGTGTGCCTCTTTTATTAATATTGCCCTCTGCTCTTTATCAGGATATTGTGTAAATTTTTACAAATAATTACTTTGGTTGATGAGTTTGAAAAAACAGTATTGATCAATGATCCATTTTTTTCCAGTCTATGTGATTAATTCTGGACGTTCGCTGTATACTAATGGATCATAACATCAATTTGTCAGCTTTGTGCACAAAGAATAAATTGATGCTTTAATATTACTAATAGTTGCTTGAACGTTTTTTAGATTCAATGGGAAGTGATATATAATAAACTTGACCCTTTTTGAGTTCTGTTGCTTCTCCTAATTTAAAGTTAGAAAATCTTGGTAATTCATTGCATTCTTCAAAAGTTTGAATCCATTATTGCGAGGAGTACCGTCAATTGATGAGAAATATGTATAATTTTCCTTTTGCATAGTCATTTGATCCCTACACTCGATAATATTTTCATTTAAAGATTGAGATGCTTCACCGTTTTCCATTAACGGTTGTCTGTCGAGTTGACCGCTCGCTGGTTCTTCGTTTGACATACTTACTCCTTCTGAATCTTTCTTTGCAATATATTCCTCAAGATTTGCGGATTCGTTCATCAAATTTTGTTGATCCTCTTCTTCACTAGAAGAATCTTAAAAATAATTTTCAGAATCATGGTTTTCTCCAAATTCAGGGTCAGAGTGGATTTTTTTCCACTTCTTCAAGTCCTTTATTATTCTTTCATTCTTCTTCTTCATAGGTTCTAAGGGTTGTTCAGTTTCTTAACAGGGCTGACCTCTTCCCTTTTAATGCTGGGAGTATTGAATTTCCTGTTCTTACATTGAGTTAGATTTTTTATTGGCCTACCTCTCTTTTTTTTCCTGTGATCGATGCAAAATATCGTGTGTATTTGGGAGGGGATATAAACCAACGATTGTTTTCTCATTAATCTTTCTAAAATCAAGCACTATTCGCCATCGTTTATAACCGACCGAATTCTTCTTTTTAGGTTCTATCCAAATAGGTGTATTATAAGGAGATTGTGGATGTTTAATAATGCCCTGTTCCAAAAGCTCATTAACTTGTTTGTTCACCTCCTCTTTATGTCTAGAAGGAAAACGATATAGTCTTGTACAAGTAGGAACATCTGTCGTTGGAACTTGGTAGCGTAAAACATTAGTGGCTGTTAAAGCTTCTTCGGGTATATGGAACCTGTCTGCATGTATGTATGTATACCATTAAGCCATTTCCCTTTCAGGGTAGGCGTGACACTACCCGATTCGGGTAGTGTTTCTAGGTGGATAGTTTATTGTAGTAAATAACTACAAGTGCGGGCTCACCACACCCACGATGTGCCAACAGCACTCAGTATTCTCGAATGGTCACCCATCCAAGAACTAACCGCGCCCAACGCTGCTTAACTTTAGTGATCTGACGAGAACTGGTTTTTTCAGCGTAGTATGGCCGTTGGCCATGTGACCTAATTAAATCTTACATGTTTTAATCGCTCTGGATCTAAATGATCCAAACGCAATAATTCTTCAAAAAAATTTATTTTATTCTGCTGTTATATTGTGAAAATTACATAATTGTTTTACCTTCAGATATGCTTTACTGTTATCATTTTTTACAACGGAATTTCCTGATTAAATACCATTTCCCATTGATAAATCTGGAATATAGCCTTCCTGCTTATCGATGTTTCCGACATGCACATAAAAATCCGAAATTGTTCGAGCTGGTACAATAATAATTTCATTGGGTTCAAATGAAAGTGTCTTATTCGAAAATTCTAAGCTTCGATCTTTATCATTTATTTTGACATTATTATTAGTAAAAAACTATGATCAAAGTACTCCGTCTGCAGAAATAGGTACATGATTAGAAATTGTGTTGAATGTTGTTAAATATCCCAAGATATCAATTTTCATTTGCAAGAAAGTATATATAGGATGTTCATTTATTCCTTTCAATGGAACCGTGATAGACTTATCTATTGGTATAGACACTCCGATCATACACTCTTTCATTAAATTCATTCCTGCTTCAGTGTCAATCATCATGCACACTGGACCCGATAAACATTTTATGGGTAATTTGATAAATTGTCTCGTATTACCCTTACTCAAGTTTATTTCTGACGAGATAATTTTTTCTTTTTAAGTTTCGCAATTTTCAGGTAAATTTAATTCCTTCTATTTGGAATTGATTGATATATTCTCTGCTGTTCTCGCATGCGTACATTATAAGCTCTACGTCTACAATCCTTTAAAAGATGACCCGATTTTTTACAATAATTGCAAATTATGTCATTTGTGTCGTGCAACGATTGATATTGTTGGTTTCTATCCTAATTACTTCCTGGATTCCGTGAATAATCACGTTTATTCCTACTGTCGTTTGGCCCAGATTGCACCAGCCCACATTTCTATTTCTATTTTGGGAGGGCGAGTTCCATCGGTCTCCGCTCCCCTGTAGAAGTTAAGGGTTCCAAGGTTGGTTCACTGAACTTCCTCTCTGAGAGATTCCCTGCTGCTGATATCGGGTCTAACCGACTGAGCTATATGACCTCTTTTTCCAGCAGATGTTGCCGATAATCGTCGTTCAGCATCTATATCAGAGTTTACCGTACCTGCAAAATTTTTTCCCTGAATTATTTTGTTTTATATTTCTGGCCTCAAACCGCCTATAAAGCAGTCGATGATAGCTTCACCGAATTCATTTACAAAATTTTGTTCCATTTGAACACAGTTACTTATTTTATGAGTATCTGAAATTTTATTTCCAATTTCGCGATTCCTAAACGCATTAGAAATTTTATTTTCACTATCCAATGATATAGGTTTCCTAACTTCCCTTGCAATTGACATAATAACTTATGTGGAGCATAAATATTTTTTAACTGGGTTATTAGTTCTTCAACGGCACTGGAAGAACTTTCGGTTATACACTTTCGCGCCTCTCCAATTAACTTTGTTCTAATTAATTTGACAAGATTAGGTCCGGCTGCTTTTAAATGAGTTTCTTTAGCCTCGTTGCAACCATCGAACAATTTTAACTGAGTATTCCAGGGGTAATTTATCAGAACTTATAAAAGAGTTATTAGAATTATTGGAAGGGTTATTGGAATTAGGGTTTGGGATACAAGCGTACTCTCTGTGAAAGGTATCCTGTATTTCAATTGAACCTAATAAAAAGTTTCTATGTGTCTGCTCACAAGTTTAATTTATAAGTGTATTTTTTTGAGAATCACTTTTTATTTCAGTGGAGTGTACTGGTGTTTTTACAGAGAAAATGTCGGATGCTGACATTGTATTTTGTTATTGGTTCTCACCAGCCCTAATAATGAAACTATTGTCAATGTTTTCAATACCTTTGTTTTTCTTGAATTGGTTTTACTGAAGAAAATTCGTCGTTTCTTTGAAAAGAATAATTTGAAATAGATTTGAGCGAGGGTTGATTTCTCTCCAGGTCGGGATTTGACCATAAATGTCCAGAAATAGATAAATAAGATTATAACTTTGCGGACACCTTTTCAGAAAATTTCAGAAAATCAGTGAAATTGAGTGTTTTATGTTTATAAATTTTGCTAAGTTTACTATTGCGCGTAATTACTTTATTACTTGATTTATTTGTAATCGTATCAAATTCATTCATTTGAATATATTTACTTATCCCAAAAATATGGGCACACAGATTCACGAAGAGAAAATTTTTTTTGAATTCCCTGTACATACATCTTCATTATATTGGAAATACCCAATTTATATACAATTGTTACAATAATTAATAAGCAGTCGCGGAAAATTACCCAGGGATGGTCCTGAAGGAATAACCCATAAGCAGAGGCATAACAACCGTGCCGAAAGCTGAATGGCACCTGGGTGAGGTATCTTAAATGGTGACTCTGGAATACCGGGCGACCTCTCAGAGTGTGCAGCCTTATCCTTGCACGCGGGGATCTACAAGGATGCGAGAACCCTTTCCCTAGCTGCTCGTGGGAACAACAATGACACCACTAAAACAAGAAAAAGTTGTAGATGCGGTTCAAAACGATCGAACGCGCAGAGCACCCGAGAATGGGTCGGCAGACAATACCGATCATCCTAGAGTTCGGGGTGCTGAAAATAATTTAGATGGAAACACGACGACGAACCGGCGAAACGCCCACATTGCATGGACATTGCTGTAGACGAAGATGAAGAAGCGACATTAAGACCAACCGCGGAAAGCAGGCACCTTCTGAGCTATGATCGCGACTTCAGGACAAGGAGGAACATTAACATGCAAGTTCCTCCTAAGCCCCAAGATCTGGCTGAAATGGATGCATCCCTTCGTGGAGATATCTCGCAAGAGTCCCACGTCTGGACCATCAATTGCTCAGTTTATGGTGCTGCGAGAGCTTTAGCCGATTCAAATCGAACGCTAAAGCCGACGATGGATCAAAAGACCAAAAGACGCTTGCATCAACTGAACAAGAAGATTGGATGAGCGAGACAGAATCTGACCCGTGTTCAATGTGTGATTGACTACATAACATCTGGTAGACCGTTCACGGAAAGGGTTTGAAAGTTCGCCCAAGAACTAAGGATCTTGAATCATACACTAAACAAGTCAAAGCTGCTGACAATCAAGCAGCATATTGTTGATAAAATACGTAGTTATCTGACGCAAGGAGGTAGAGACATTTTGGAGAGAAGTATAAAAGATCCCGAAAACACTAAAGTTGAAAGAAGATACTGACGATATCATCCGCTTCAAGGAGTTTTGTGACAATCTCAAGAAATCTGAGGAGGAATGTCCATCAATCACTGCCGAAGAGGTGAAAAAAGCACTTAGAGGCACGAACAGCTTTTCCGCTGCTGGACCAGATTGTATCAAGCACTTCTGGTGGAAGAAGTTTACTTTTACACACCAACATTTGGCCGCATATTTACCTCATATTTAAAGTCGGAGACGCCCATTCCGCAGTGGCTGGCGTTAGGACGCACCATACTCCTGCCGAAAAAAGGCAACTTGTCCAACCCAGAGAATTACAAGCCAAAAACTTGTTTGAACACACTGTATAAGATCTTTGCAGCTGTCCTAAACAAAGGATTGTTCGGCGAATTGAGCCTGTGTGGCGAGAGATGTACGAACAACGCGGCTCGAAAAAAGGTGTAGCAGGCTGTCGAGAGAACCTGCTAATTGACAGGTGTATCTGCAAAGACGCTGCAGCCCATCAGCGCGTCCTGTCAATAGCCTGGATTGAGTAACGGAAAGTTTTCGATTCAACATCTCATAGGCTCATCATCTGTCTGTTGGAAAGCTTGAAGGTGCATCCACACATAGTGAGATGCATAGAGAGATTGATGCCTCTTTGGAAAACCAGATTTACTATCTCATCTAGAAATTATCGTGTGACAACGAACAACGTCACCTTCCAGAGGGGCGTCTTTAAGAGTAATACCATGAGCCTTTTTTTTTTGCATCACACTTCTGCCTTTATCTCTCGCACTACGAAATTCTTCTGGATAGCTACGTGGCGACCCTAATCAGTGCGAGCATAAGGTCACTCATGTATTTTATATGGATGACCTGAAGATCTATTCCTCTTGTAAAAGCAAACTTCAAACTTCTATAAATATCGTCAAGAATTACACAGGAGAGATTGGGATGGACTTTGGTTTGGACAAGTGTACCAAAATTAATCTGAAGGAAGGAAAGATTACTGGCGTTCCCAAGGACCCTGAGCTTGTGGATATAAGTGTTATTAGTCATCTTAATACTGGAGAGACCTGGCGTGCATACCTGGACATACCTGGGCTTGCCTCAAAGCCGCATTCAGGACGTAACATCAGTGAAGGAGTCTCTCCAAAGTAGATACAAGCATCTTCTTCGACAGATTTTGTCTTCCAATCTGTCGGCGTTGAACAAGGTATCTGCGGCTAACATGCTTGCTGTCCCGATTCTACTCTACTCGTTTGGGGTGGTTCAGTGGACGAAGAACGCGTTTACGGCCCTTTATATCACCACACGTAAGATCATGCATACGCATAAAAGCCTGCATATCAATTCGTCAGTTGCGCGACTATACATTTGAAGGGTCGGGCAACAAAGGGGCCTATCCCACAAATTTTTCGAGATTGACTTTTACACATTTTTGGACTCCTCAACCAAACGCCGTTTCGAGAGTGTAAACCAAAAAAATTATAAATTTTTTTTCAATTTTTAAAAATTCATCAAAGTCAGTCAAGGTCCTAACCCAAAGGTTACCGAGCGAACAAAAGGGCCTAACCCCACATTGCGCCTTATGTAAAAACGATTTTTTCGTTCGGTTCGTCTAGATTTATTGCCACTTTATAGGTATGTGGTGCCATGCAGTGTGACTAGGTTGTATCAAAGGCTTTATGGAAGCTAATCGCGGTCGGCATTATCGATTTTACATCATATGTTGCATGAGTTGATCAACAAAGAGATCAAGGTAAGTAAACATAGTTTGGCTTTTTGTTTCTCATTTTTTTTTTTAGTGATAGAATTTCGAAAAATTTTAAACGGCGTTTGTTGAGTAAAGTCTCACAGTCATTTTGATATTTTTTCTAGGTGAATAAATTGGTGCAGTATGCCGCGGAAGCGAGCCGAGCGTCGCGAGATGCGGCGTCAGGGCTTGCAGTACGTGACGGCAAAGGGAAAACTCGTACGTGGGAAAACTTCTCCTGTCCAATTCGATTATTTTTACCAATATAAAAATAGTACAAATTCATTTTTTACCTAATATCTGAACCTTAATCAGAAAAATCATTATCATTTTCAACAGCAACAAAAATAAACGATAGCAAAATCAATAATAATATAACGAAAATAAAGTATCACTCAATATAATAGATCAGGTTCAGAAAAATGTACTAGACGATAAATAATGAATTGTTCACAACATAGCTAATATATTCATTGCAAAATAATTATTGTATCTGCTAGTATTTATTCATAGAATTGCACCGCAGACCAGGCGGCACTAAGCCAAGTGAATGCTTGCTGCTCGGGGTTAGGCCCTTTTGTTCGCATGCACCCCCTTGGGTTAGGCCCGTGCTTAACTTTGGTGTCTCATAAATCGAAAACTGTTTGACGCATTCGCATGACATTTGAAATAACAACATTTAAGATTGAAGATTATCGATCACATATATCCAATGTATTTTTTTCGGAAATCTCGCAAAATACAAACGTTTTTCTGGCTTCCTGAAAAATTTGGAAAAACGGGGCTAGGCCCTTTTGTTTCCCGACCCTTCATTTCACGCCGTCAAGGCGGACGCGGACTTCTGAATCTCCAGTGTGTTCATAACCGGATTGTTCTAAGTACAGCTTCACTTCTAAAAACCAAAGTGAAGAAAACAGAGGATGAAAATTTTCACCAAGAGCTACTCGACAAGAAAATGCACGGAAGCTTTCACAGAAATGTAGAAAAACAGTCCTTGTCGAAGGAGCAAACTTTTGCTTTCCTCAAATCATCAGGGCTTAATTCAGGTACAGAGGGTTTTATTTTCGCATGCCAGGACGGTGTCATTTCCACCTTAGCATACCGTGAGCGCATTTTATGTCAAGAAGTTCCCAGTGATAGTCGCAGAGCGTGTCATGCACACGCTGAGTACCTAGAACACATACTCTCAGGGTGTCCGACCCACGCAGGAACGACGTATATTTATAGACATAATGCGGCCCTAAGAGTGCTTCATTACCATCTCTGTCGCTCTTACGGTGTTGGCCGTGACCCTGCCCTGCCGAACGCTCCAAGGGAGATAGAGTCGATTGTCCGAATCGAGAAGTGCCAAATTTTCTGGAACTATGATTTTCGGGCAGCAGTCTCCGTTGCGCACTCAAGGCCTGACATTGTTCTCCAAGACTTCGAGAAACGAACTATATTCGTGATCGGATTCTCGGCTCCGTCCGAATACAACATCACTGCAAAGGAGAAAGAAAAAGAGGAGAAGTATCAAGACCTTAAAAGAGAGCTACAATGACTGTACCCAAAATATTCGGTACAAGTAATTTTCCTTGTGATAGGTGCTCCCGGAGGTACGAAACTATCACTGGTTCGTAACCTTAAAGCCATACCCGCGTGCCAAAAATATACCAAGGCACTTTTGAGATGGATGCAGAAATCTGTCATCCTTGGGTCACTTCTCGTCCTCAAGACAAACGAGGGTTTCGCCGGCCTGTCGTTGTGATTTTCCCGTTGCTTATGACCACCCACCTCACGGTTGTGAGACGTGGCCATAGGTGTGATTTACCGCGGTGCTACTGGGGGCTATTGACATTTTGTTGGATGGCAGTTGCTCTTAGTGGAACCCTGCGGTGGTTGTTTAACTTTTTCTTTCAAATATATATATA
>CAKNYM010022676.1:0-22336 GCA_932195095.1 Andricus curvator | reverse complement strand
GAATTATCTGGAAAGAATAAGATCCAGGCGACCAATATGCTGGCCGTCGATGAGTTGAAGCAACTTGACCGAAGCACACGCAAGATGATGACAATCCATCCAAGTCATCATCCTAGATCTTCTATACCTCGAATATACCTCCCTCGAGATAAAGGGGGTAGAGGCTTGCTGAGCTTAGAGTGTCTTCATATCAGAACGGTTCTGGCTACAGCCTGCTCAGTTCTAAATATCACAGATTCCCTTATGCGACTCGTACATCAACATGAAGTCGTCAATGTTGCGGCGTTTCTATACCGTGCCGCAGATAGGGCCGCAGAGGAGCTTGGCCTCCCACTTGATGCCAGCGACACTACACATGGCCTAGCATCACTAACACCTTTGGTGCTCAAAAGTCCTGTACAGGAAGCAGAACATACGCTTCTACTAAGAGAACATGCTGACAAGCCCCTTCATGGTAAATTCTACGGCATCATACGTAGAGAAGAGCTCTCGATGGGTCTGTGCAGCATGTTTCTCAAGTCTGCTGGATTGAGATCGGAGACTGAGGGATTTCTTTTTGCTTGTCAAGACGGCGTTATAGACACCTTAGTTTACCGTGAGCGCATAATGAATGTACCTGTAGGCGATACCAACTGCCGAGCGTGCAAGCAAGAGCCAGAGACACTTGGACATGTTCTCAGTAAATGCTCAAAATATGCACGCTACGGGTACATAGAGAGACACAATGCGGCTCTAAAAGTGTTACATTACCATCTTAGGCACTTCTATGATGTTGATCTATTGCCCGTCTTGCCATACGCCCAGGGGGAACTGGAGTCCGCTGTAGACAATGATCAGTGTAAGATCTACTGGAATTTCTCATTCTCCACCACTCAACGTATCAATGCTACGAAGCCTGATATTGTCCTCCAAGATCTGAAGACCAAGATCATTTACGTGATTGAATTCTCGGCACCAGCCGATGGTAATATCACGGCAAAGGAGGAAGAAAAACGAGCGAAATATCAAGCACTTCTTTTCGAGCTGACCAGGCTGTACCAAGGCTACAAAGTCCATCTTGTAGTCCTCAGAATCGGCTGTCATGAAGGTATGAAAGCTTCATTTCTTAGCCAACTCAACAAGATTTTCAGACTTGCCAGCTTCAGGCTCATTCCATCGCGAACCGGATGCAAAAGGCTGTTCTTCTGGGATCACTTCATCTGGTCCGTCAACACTGTTCCTCATAACATTCTACAAAGATTGGTAGCTCTAAAAAAGTATCCAGAGGTGAAACTTCATCTCCAACTGTCCCGTCTGCCGCGTAAGCTCATCCGCGGCTAGAGACCTGATTCCAAGGAACAGTGTTGCACAATGTCATATCGCGTAAATTTCCCGCTCTTGCTTACCTTCTAGGACAGAAGGAGCAGAAGTGGATGACGTACACGTTCCAGTTGCGTCGGGATTGGTTGATTTAAGGAACCATGATCGTAGCTTCCAGAGCCTACAACTTCTCTTGAATTGAAGGTGTTCTCGCGTTGTCGTCGCGGTAAGGCTTGAGCTTTCATCTCATGATTTTGACGGCTATGTTAGCTATAGCATTGCAACTGACAGGGTTTCCCATGCCAGACAGGCAGAGAACGAAGAGGAAAGTGACTAAGAGGAACACCAAAACCCATCATTTATCATGGAGAGTATTTTAAGTATTTTGAAACGCTTGTCGCTTCCCGAGGATCGTCGGGACGCCATTGGGGTCACCGCTGGGGGCCACAGCATGCAGGATGGTGGTGATGGTGAGCTGCGAGATGGTCACGCAGATCTCACTAATCAAACAGCTGGCCAGCAAGAACATCTGCATCAAGTGGGATACCACAATGAATGACGAATTGATGCGTTTCTATTATGAAAGTGCGAAGTTTGAAACCCCACGCGAAAAAGGACACAAGTTTAGAACGAAATTTGCCGCAAAGTATCCTCAAATAGAGAAAGTCGCACTAAGAGATCTTATCGCAAAGGTGAAGGACATCAGGACTAATCTACAAATTTGAGAAGACCAAGCAATGGAGATTGAACATCAGGTTGATTTGGCGTGGAAAAACGACGGCAATGAACATCAGTTAGAGGAAGCCGCGTCACATGAACAAGCAGCGGCAATTGATGTTCTTCCGCAACCTGCTGATGATCCAGCACCACCACATCCTCCAGAGGTAGATGGCCTAATACAACCAGAGCCAGAAGCAGAGGTTCAACAACCAAGAAGGCGATTAAAATGGACATACCATATGAACAGAGATGTAATGCGCTTTTATTTTTTGGCAAAGAAAAGTGGGCAAAGTGTCAGGAGAGAACATCATCGACTCTTCTTACTGAATTACCCAGAACTAGCCACAAGAATAAATGAGCAGAATCTAGCAGATCAAAGACGCTCAATATCTGTAAACAGATTGCTTTCGGCTGTTGAAATAGCTGCCATCGAAATGAAAGTGGAACAGCAGCTTCCTATTGATGAACTTCCCTTGGAAGATGTGGACAACGAAGACTTGATTGAAGCTGAAGGCATAGGTGCTAGGGATAATGAACAATAAGCGCCGGATCCACTAGAACCACATCCGGACATTAATAACGATGATCTGAACACCGAAGTCCCAGAAAAACTACAGCACCTTGAAAGGCATTTTGGTCATGCTTTACTAGATTTCAGACATGTAGAACCAACACAAAGGCATTCACTGCCCAAGATGAACATCACAAATGAGCTGCGTGCACTAATAGAACACCTGAACAGCAAACTCTTGTATACTGTGCAGCTGTGGCAACCGTTAGAACGTTGGGCAGCAGAACTAGGCCTGCAAATGCCCTAGGAAGGGGGCGAGATCCACCATGGAAGATCAGGTTGGATATGGATGTCAGTAAAGTAAGGTGCAAATTGGGTCGACTGACTCAATATAAGAAAGGAAATCGAACCAGAAAGCTGATACACCATGTTGCTAAAATCATCCACCCTCGGTACATCGAGACATTGACACCAGGGATATTGGATGAGATTATATACTCCCAACGACAGAGACTTGATGTTCTTACTGATCGACTGCGTCGGTACAAGAAAAGTAGTGCAACAAGGAAACAAAATCGAACCTTTCAGGCAGATGAAAGAAGGTTCTATCGTGAACTGAGTGTAAAGCAAAATAACCAGCGAGACACCGAAGTCCCTCAATTGGAAGACATGACTAACTACTGGTCGGATGTTTGGAGAAAAACTAACAGAAGCAATTTGGACACTGCGTGGTTCCAACTAGAGAAAGAAAGAGCAAGCAATAACTCTGAAATGGAGCTGACTAACATCAAAGCTTTAGATGTTTCAGCAGTTTTGAAAAAAGCAAGTAACTGGAAAGCTCCAGGTCCAGACATGGTGCAAAATTTCTGGTACAAGTACCTGACTAGTGTGCATCCTGCGTTGGCAATGTGTTTTCAGAAGATCATCGAACACACAGATCTGATGCCAGGCTTTATGCTCCAGGGTACTACGTATATGTTGCCTAAAAAACCAGACGCTCAAAATACATCTGAAATTCGACCTATAGCCTGTCTTCCGACAATATATAAATGTCTTACAGCTATCATAGCAGATAAGGTATACTCTAACTGCGACGAGAATGAAATCCTTACAGAAGAACAAAAAGGATGTTATAAAAACCCACGAGGCAGTAAAGATCTAGTCACCATAGACGCTGTTGCCATGACGCAAGCTCGTAAACAAAGAAACTTGCACATGGCATATATTGACTACACTGTTATAAATGTTTGTAATTTTAATATGCAAGGGCATATGAAGTTTAATATACTTTTTATATGAAATTGAAATGTATATACAATGAATATGCATTTTAAAATGGCACATATAAAATTTAATATACAGACATATGACTCTTCAATTCGTGTATATTAAATTTCAATACTACGCGCACTAATATATGGAGGTGGACGCCAGGCATGCGCAGAACGCTGGATTTACGCCGACAGTCAGCCTTGCCGGGGAATACCGGCGTTCCGCGGCGTTCACGTGCATGTTTAATCAGAAAACGAAAAAAATTAGCACGAAATAATATGAATATAGAAAAAAACAAGTGATTTTGGCAAGAAAGTGCAATTACATTACATATATCTGAAAAAAACGTGATGTTTCTAGGTAAGTAAAGCCATCAGTGTTTCACCATATTTTTGTTATTTCAATCAGAATTAACTGGTTAATAAATATTCGATTTTAATCAAAAACTGCTGTTTTTCTTAATAATAATACATACATGTAGAATTTTAGATATTTTCCAAGGCATCGAGAGTATTGTCGGTATTTCGACTGCAGGTGCGCTTATATATACATAATACTCACAGGATTATAACCCCAAAATACGTAAGCCTCTTTTCTATTTTCTTTACATTTTTCGACTTGACAATGAATTCCGAAAGAATATATTATTAGCGTGACCAGACGTCATGATTTATCAGGACAATTTCCGATTTTTTATATCTATCCTGATTTTTTGATTTTTTCTGTTATGTCCTGATTTTTCATGCCCGAAAACGAAAACTCGCGATTTTTATTGTGTTTTTGGAATGTTACTAATATTTAAAAAGAAAGGAAAGTATAGAGTTGTCTAACAAAAATTGGAAGTTCTCAAAAGTATTTAAATTAATTATCATATTGTAGAGATTGTAATCAATTATTTAAATAAAAATGTTAACCTCGAAGAAGATTTTTGTATTATTTATAAATTCAGGGAATCGAGATATAATTTTATTATTTTGTTCGAAATTAAAAAATTTGGTTAAAAACAAAAAATTCAATCTTTTTGGTAGAATATTAACTTTTTTTTTGAAAATTTATGTTTTCTGTTTGAAAATTCTACTGTTTTGTAGGAAATTCGTGTTTTACATGAACATTATTTTTTTAACTAAAAATTTCATTATTCCATTTCTGGTTAAAAATTTAATCTTTTTTTGTAGAAAGTTCATGTATTTCGTTGAAAATTAATTTTTTTGGGTAAAAATTGAACTATTTTGATAAAAAATTGTTTTTTTTTGTCAAATTACTTTTTTTAACTGAAAATATAACTTTTGGGTTGATAATTCATTTTTTGGTTGAAAATGTAACTTATTTTGTTGAAAATTAATGTTTCATGATTGAAAATTAATTTTTTAACTGTAACTATAACTATTCCATTCAGGGTGTTGAAAGTTCATCGTTTTAAGTTGAAAATTCTTGAATTATTTTGTTGACAATTCGTCTTTTTTGGTAGAAAATTAATCTTTATGATTGAAAATTCATCTTTTTGATCGACAATTCAAATATTTGATTTTAAATTAATTTTTTTTATTAAAGATTAATCATTAATATCATTATAGTTCAAAATTAATATCTTTGGTTAAAAAATTTATTATTTTGTGAAAAACTCGGTCCCTTATGGTATAATATTAGGTTTTCTGGTGAAAAATTCATCTTTTTAGTTTTACAACTGATTTCTTTGGTTAAAAATTCAACTATTTTGTTTAATTTGACTTGTTCTTGTTAAAAATTAATTTTCTTCAACAGAAAATATAACTATTACATTTTTTTTTGTAAATTCATCTTCAGCAGTTAGAAATTCATGTATTTTGTTGAAAATTTGTCTTTTTTAATAAAATATCAAGTTTCTAGGTGAAAAATTCATCTTTTTGGTTGACAACTAATTTCCTTGATTGAAAATTAATTTTTTTCTGTTAAAAATTCATTTTTTAAACTGAAAATATAGATGTTCTATTTTTGGTTGAAAATTTATCTTTTTTGGTTAAGAATTCGTCTTTTTTGGTTGAGACTTAATCTTCTTGGTTGAAAAGTAATTTCTTCGGTTAAAAATTTAACTATTTTGAAGAAAATTATGTATTTTCTTGAAAATTGTTCTTTTTTGTTAGAAAATTACTCTTATTGATTGAATATTAATTTCTTCAGTTGAAACTTTAACCTGGAAAAAAGAATTTGTATCAGTGAGCGAAAATGAAAAATTAGTCAGGGAAAACTCAGGGAATTCCGAAATTGGTATTATGTAGCAAGCCTTTTAAAAAAAACGTGCCTTAAGTTAAATTGTATTGGTCTTATCCGTAGCGGAACGATAGACCAGTACTTATTCGTAATGGGATGATAGTCGCTTTCTTAACGGCAACGGAACAATAGCCTAATATTCGTAGAACCCATCGATATCTTAATTACAGGAAAATCGATCTTTGATCCTTTGGCACAAGTTAGCGTAGTTTTGGAGAAAAAAATTATTATTAAAGCAGACCATGTTCTTGAAGGTATTAAAACTGCCTTTGCCTCATACTACGTCTTCGGATACATAGTATTTTGTATGTTATTTTACAGATTTATATTTGAAATAAATACCCTAGTGGTCTCAGATAAGAGAGAAAAAGGAGCAAAAAGAAGACTGAGGTCTTTCGATACTCACGTAAAAAACTTGATGGCAACCTTGGAAGGAATTATCAAAACTTTGGAAATGTACTTAAAAAGTATTTTTATGTGCTAATGAGGTTTGAAAAATGTTTCAAATAACAAGTTTAACGTTAATGCTTCACAAATTTATAACTTAAAAAAATTGTCAACAACGAATTGATAAGAAATTATTATTTTTTTAATTGTCTACATTAAAATATAAAATTGCATATTCATATAAAGTTTTAACAATGTTACAAAGTTAAATTCCGATTTCAAATAAAAACTTTTAAAAGTATTACATTTAAAAAAAATAGGTTTAATCACACGACTGAGACTAAGTACCATACATTAAATAAAAGTTTCATATATTAAAAATGTGTTTCAAATAGTTTTTTTGTGGTCCTACTATTTCTTATAACAATTTTATCTTTTCGGATTGAGTTGCGATAAAAAAAGTATTGACTTAAGCAATAGCAAAATCGTTAGCAAAATAAAAGAAATACATGTTTTTTCTGGTTATTGTACAAAATATGTAGCATAGCATATATTAGGATACTTTGAAAATATTTTAACAATAATATTGAAAAATGGAAAGTGGGTTTCATTATTTTTCTGATGGTTTTGCTAATGCTTGAGTCAATTCTTCTTTCTTTGCAACTTTTTCCGAAAAGATATATAAATTTTTTTACTCGTCTCCTAAAATTAATATACCTGCATAGAAAAACTTCTAAGCATGGTATTATTAACTTTGGTATACCTGTGTCTTAAATTTAATATACATCTGTGTCAATCTTAGTATCGATGTGTATTAAAACTCATAAACATCGTGTCATTAAGTTTAATATATATGCTTCTTAAATTTAATACACATCCATATTATATTTCATATACGCTTGTATATTGAATTTCAGTAGCCGCAGTGCATATTTGCTTCACACACATGTATATTAAATTTCATACAGATTTTTTTAACAGTGTACAAGCAAGCGCTTTCTTCCGTACCACATGACTATTTGCTTGAAGTCTTAAAAGTATACAAAATTTGCCCACGCATCATTCACTTCCTAAGTCGTGCGATGATGCTTTGGAGTACAAGAATCAAGTATTTTGATCATGAACAACCAAGGATAACTAGATCAATACAAATTACGACGGCTATATTCCAAGGAGACTTCTTCAGTGCATTATGGTTCTGTTTAACGTTAAACCCACTGAGCAAAACGCTAAATAGCATGTCTCATGGGTTCCGAGTACATGATAACGAGGATGGTCATCAAGTGACCCATCTTCTATACATGGATGACCTGAAGCTATACGCTAGTTCGGACCAGAAACTGCAGCAACTGATCGATGTCACAAAACAGTTTTCTAATGATATCCATATGGAGTTCGGACTAGATAAATGCAGAACAGTGCATTTAACCAGAGGAGAATTAGGGACCGCAGAGCTAAAGAACGATTTCGAGAATGACATCGAGGCAATGGCTGAGGGCGAGTCATATAAATACCTGGGTATTCTCGAATCCAAAAGTATTCAGCATACGATAGTTAAGAAAAGCCTAACGACTGCCTCCACTACAAGACTCAGATTGGTTCTGAAGAGTTCTCTTAACTCGGCAAACAAGATCAGGGCAATCAACACCTATGCTATCCCTGTCCTCGCATACTCCTTTGGGCTCATCAAATGGTCGAACACCGACCTCGAAAGATTGAACAGAATCATCCGCGTAGAAATGACGAATGCACCACAGTAATTCGGCGATTGAAAGGGTAGTTCTACCACGAAATAGAGGGGCTAGGGGAATTGTAGATGCCAGGAAACTGTGTGAGTCACAAGTTATACAGTTGCGAGACTATTTTAACAGCAAGCCAGATGTTACGCTTTACACCACGATCTGTAAAGCGGATCTTGACTACACGCCCTTGAATTTGTCTTTAGAGGAGGCCTTGAATATCAGGGCAGAAATCATAGAGGAATTAGAAACGCAATGGAGACAGAAAGCCATTCACGGCGAACATCCCAAAACGTTAGAGCAATATGAAGTGGATAGTGAGGCATCCAATATTTGTCTGAGAAAGGGCGTCCTGTATCCAGAAACGGAAGGATTCGTCATTGCGATTCAGGACCTGGTTGTCAGCACCAGAAATTATTGCAAACACATGTTACATTAAGACGTGGTTGACCGGTGCCAATTATGTGGAGATACCAACGTATCCATCTAGCACATTATTGATGGTTGTCGCGTAATGGCTCAAAGAGAATATACGCACAGACATAATGATGTGGCGGGCATTATACATCAACAACTTGCCCTAAACCTAGGACTCTTAATATAAATCGTGATGCGAGAAAAAAAAGGTGTAAGAGTCTACATCATCGACATTGCTTGTCCACTCAACCGAAATCAGTAGGGTACTGGCAGCAGCTCAGAAGCCTGTTTTATTGAACACCTGTCGCATTGTGAGAAATTTTCTAGACTATCAGAAAGCAAGTGACTAAAAACCTTTGGAGTGGCAGATGGTAGCTCTAAGAAAGCATCCAGAGGCGACTGTTGTCGCATCCAACACTCGCGGCCGCTGCGTATGGATAACAGCGGTAGAATATGAACTCCAAACTACACTATGCTCCTAATTTTGTGCCTACAACATCATCGCAGAAGATTTCGGACATCTTATTAAATTGACTTGTAACATCCTCATCTCATCAGTCACTTGACTTGGTCCGTGGCTATGATGAAAAGCCGGGTTCATCCGAGAACAAGATTTAAAAAAAAAATCTTCATTAAGTTCGTAAAAAGAAGGATATGTACATGGCAGTCAGAATTAACATAAGAACCCAAAGGGCGGGGTACAGCTTAAAGCTTCTTTGATTCTTACCATAATAAAAAAGTATTTTTTTCAGAGATCTGATTTTCAGCACGACAACTACGTACCTTAAGCTGCTTAACTCGCTAGAAATGTTTGTTTTCTAAATTGTTGAAAACTGCTACGTTTCCAATTTCAAATGGTAGTTTTAAACCCTTGTAATTTAACACTGTTTCTACAGGGTGGCCACTATTATTTAAATTTTCGGCTCCCGGCTTTCTCCCGTTAAATTTTTGTGATTTCTCCCGGTTTAGGCAAAAATAAACTCTTTGCGAAACCCACAGTTTTTTCGCATATATGATCAATTGCGGAAATCGATATGCATCAGCAAACCTTTTTGCCAATAATCGATTGGATTTGAATCATATAATAAATTCAAAATTGACTATCAAGGCTTTTAATATGGAATTTTGAAATATTTAATAGCGGAATGGTCCTGAGATTTTGAATTTTAAACTACAATATTGTAAATTTAAAAATTCGAAACCTCTAGCAATTAATCTAAAAATTAATTTTCAGGAAAAACTTTAGTTTGAAGTGGCATTCAAAAGACCTCGATAGATTTTTATGCTAAAAAGATGTGATTTCTGTAAAAAAAAATCACTGTCATTTTCACCGTTCAAAATTGCAAAATTTTCAATATTGCGAGAAATATTGTGAACCTTTAAGGTTTAATTATTCTAAATACTTTGAAAATTATATGCTTTCTAATTCGAAACTTTCAAAAATTACAAAACGCGCGAATTATGAAATACGGGAAATCTAAATACCTACATTACCATCTTTTTTTTAACAAGCTCATGTCTACACGTAATGAGATATCGAGTCGAAAGTTGCAGAAATTAAATAGAAGGTACTAAAGACGGTTTATCTGGTTATAAATGTTTACAATTACAAAATAAAAATGTATGAAAAGTAATGTTTGTTTTGTTTTGTAAATACAAACACGATGGCCAAGATAAAATTGGTGAGTACCTTCTATTTCCTCCTCAAAACTTGAAACTCGATACCTCATTGCATGTGGACAAGAGTTTGTAAAAAGTAAATGACAGTAATGTAGATTTTTGCTTATTTATTGCAATTTTTTCTTGTAAGAAATTGTTTGTTACTAAGTTCGAATCCTGCTGCATATGAGGAGTTTACTTTCAAAAGGGCATATATCGACTTTTGAAATTTTTTGGTTTTTTTTGCGTTGATCGTATCTTTAGGATGAGCCCTATCAACCTGTGTATCAGTTTCCTCCTAAAAAGCTTTATATTCAATATTAAAAGTGAGTTAAACATATGCTTTGCCACCAAAAGAGCATGCATCCAGTCTCTGGATAATGAGAATCCAAACTTCTGGTAATTTGGTACGTGGTCTAGGACCAAAATAATATAGTAACCTAGAAAACCCCATTTTCGTTATAAATGTTGTAAAACATTTTTCTCGATTTCCCAACAAAAACCAAAAGTGGATATATGCCCTTTTGAAAGTAAACTCCTCATATAATGATTTCAATTTTAATTAAGTTTTACGTTCAACCCCTCTGAGTGCATTATCTCAAAATCTAAGGATAATAATAATCTTTGCAAGTGAGGGTAGATGATTTTTGAATGCCTCCAAAGGCATTTTGTATTTTTCCTTTGATGAAAAATATAGTAAAAATTGTGTTGAAGTATGTTATCGTACCTTTCTGAGAGCGTTTTAGATTTGGGAATGCTAGTAATATTACTGTCTCTATAAAGCGAGAATAGGGTGTTCTACACTTACCTTATTTATACAACGACAAGTCTATAATTTGATATGATATAATAATGATTTATGCAATAGGGCGACCAGAAAAAAACACTTTGGGTTTTCTTAGGAACGAAAGGCAAATAGCGGTAGTTTATGCGATTGAAGAAGCCAGTTTTTTATTTTTTTATTTTAAACAATATTTAGAGGTGGCCCATCGCCTTTAAAGTTCTTATGTAATTAACATGGGCAAAACCAAATTTTTTCATTTAAGATTTTGACGACAAAGCATTTTTTCAATGAAAATTAAAAAAAAATATTATTTACGGTTGTTTGAAAAGTGCTATTTCCACTGTTTTCTACTGTTTTCAAAGCCTTAATAACGGCCCTAATAAAATATATCTTATACTGAAATTTTGAGAATATTTCCCTCAAAGGTTGAAGATCACATTTTTGGAAAAACCATGGCTAGAAAAAATATAAATAAGTGTGCTACAATGAAAAAAAATCTTACATCTGTTTGTTTAATATTCTGAACACAAACTTTGTTCATATACATAATACTGACCGATTCAGTACAAACAAAGCGATTTTTACCCTAACTTAAGGTTAGAAATACTTTATTTACTTAAATATAAGCCCTAGTAACTATTGCTTTTAGAGAGAGCGTTTATGTGTTTCTAGAAGTAACATTATAATATCATGAAATTTCATCACACACGCAGAAAAAAGAACCTTACATTTTACTGAAAACCAAGTTAAATCTACTGATCTTCCAAGTACGTATATGGACAACACGACAGTTCAGTAAATTTTACAATTATAGGCAACTAAATATGACTATCATGGATGGTTACCAGTACCGATTTTCAAGTGCTGCTGACCTGCGGATCCGTAGATTTTACCGATCCAGTCGCTATTCTGCACTGTTCCTCGATGCTACAATTACGAATTATCATGTCACTTTGACGGATAATATAAACAGATCTAACTTATGTTAACGGTACAGACTATAGTTTGGACGGCTCTATAAATTGTAAAAAAATATTGCTAAAAAATAATTAATAAATAAACACGCGGTTAATTCTGACATATATTTTCGGATATACTTACAATTAATCGGTATTTGTATGTTACAACGCTTATAATACAATTAAAATTTCGCACGCAACGGGGGGGATTCGAACGCATAAACCTAAGCACGCAACTTGATTAGCTCAACCACTACACTATTACACGAGTTGCGATCTGTGAAATAATTCCGAAATGCATTTGTAACTAAGGTGGCGACCTCGGTAATGACTTTTGAATACGCGTCCATGCCATCGCGGCACACGACAAAAGCTCTCGCGTTTACCTCATATCCATACAAGTCAGCTGGAACAGTCGCGGAACGCAAACACGTCTTACTCCAATAAACTCTCAACTGTACGCGACCTGTGAATAAGACGTGCCATCCAAAATTGTGTTATTTATTATAAAAACCCCTTCATTGCTAAGTGGGGATATGGAGTAATGTGACGACTGTCACAGAAAAGTAAAAAATAAATGTTTTTTAGGTGATGTAATCCATCCATTGCCGATGGCGTCATGAATTCATCCGGTGGTCCGCGCGGATATGTTGCATTATTACGACTTTTAGGGCGAGCTTAACAAACTATTCGGATCGGTAGCATGTACCGATCCTTCTGTAATGTTCACTGCACCACTATTGTAATCTCGGTTCAGTGGATTTTACATATCTTACCGTATTTCATACTAGGGAATAGAGGTTTATTTTACTAAAGGATTACCCTTAAATTCACCCTAATTTCACTGTGATATTCACGAAATGCTAAGTGTTTTTGACATTTTCACCCCTTCATTAAGAGCAGTTTTTACTGTTACGGTTACAAGAAACACTTTACATTTCTTGATTAGTAAATATTACATTTCTTTTTTCTGCGTGCAGGTTCAGAAAATTCTTTGAAATTTCACGTGTTTATCGAAATCACGAAATCGACAAATGCCTATAAGGCATAACAGCCTACTTCACTATACAACTGTTAAAGCTGCTATCACACGCATAATTTATAATGAAATCATCACCTGATTGGTGGCACTATTTCTTAATATAGCTGGTCCAATGAGCGCTATAAACAGCAGCCTAAGGTTGTTCCACAGTCCACGCCTCTGCACTCAAGTTGCTCGCTTGCACAAATAAGGCGGGAATTTTAAAATTCACCATACAAGATATTCCTTATTCATAACATTATTTTAATCAATTTTTGAAGCACAAAACCGAATTTCGTTAAAAACTTTAAAAATTCCCGGTCACCGTAAAAATTCCCGGTCCCAAAAAATTCCCGGTCATTTCCCGGTCCAGCGGCCACCCTGTCTTAGTAAATTTTTGAAATTTGACAGGTCTACGACTTAAGCTGTTTAATTTTCGGGGCGGAGCGCTCATCAGCTCGGCAATAAAAGCCACATTGGGTCTTGGGTCTTGACACCATAAACTCATAACCTTTCGTGGCAAGCGTTCTATAGTCATATTTCCCTTTTTCAGAAAAGTGAATAATAATAATAATTTAGGGGACGTTAACAAATCCTGTTATAACGACTGTCCCGAAGAAAATCGTCGTAAGAAAGATTTCTGAAAACAGAGTATATCAACATTCTTCTTCTTCTGTAAAGTGTTGTAATTTTTCTAAGCTATCGTATACTGTTTTATCGACAATGTTCACGCCTAGAGTGTCGAATCTTGGTTCATATGCCGCTGAATAACAGCCCTACGCTGCAGAAAATAGTGCGAACTCACCAGTGTGAAGTTCCGATACATTTTCGATCTAAACTTGTCAGGAAGTGTCAGTTTTCGAGTTGTTGTGAAAAAAATATTTTATAATTCCAGAATAGTTGGGAAGTAGTTTGAAACTAAAGCCGGAAATTTCGTTACCACCTTACAAAATTCTTAACCTAACCTCAAAGCGAGAGCATGATCGCGCCGGCAAACGTGGTTCGAAATTCGTAATAACCCGCAGCTGACGTCGTCTTTTTGTTTGTTGTCGTCGGTCCTCTGGTCGATAATAAAATCGTTAGAGTTTTGCTTACATCATAATATTAGCGCGTGTGATATACAAAGTTGTATTATTACAATTACATGTGCTGGAAATGGAGAATGCCAACAGTAAGTATTTCACACTTTTATATTATTTCACAATCCGTAAAGTATATTCTCCACAGCTTCACCGTTTAATTTTTTTGACAGTTTTGCACTTATTTCGATACACCTAATAGTTTTTTGTTTGACGGTAAACCGTCTATAATAGAGCGTATAATGATTTTTCTCTATGCGTGAAGAATTATAAAAAATTTAAATATTTCGGCTCTACCGACGTTTAAACTGTCCATCTTTGTTCAATTTATGAAGAAAATTTCAAATATTTTAGCAAATAATAATAGCGGGGTTTTAATTACGAAGTATTTTAGTTCATATAAGTAATATCTTTAATGAGCACATTCTGACATAAAATATTATTTTTAGCCAAATATATCTGCTACATCAATTCATTTCTTGCAACTTCAATAGGTAAGAAGAAAATATGGTCAAAATTAATTTTTAATGGCAAAATGTGTTAGGTTTCAGTATTTTATAGTATGATATTGAAATTAAAATTCATAAGAACTAAAATAAGAAAGAAAATGTTTTTTACAATACTTATTTGTCAATATTATTTTTTTATTAATTCAGTTGATTTATTTATGATTCATTAATTTTAATTTTGCACTTACTGTTAAATCAGATTTAAAGGACAATAGTTTTTTAGAGGAGTTCCAAAATAGAAATTTATAACACGAAATTGTCTTACCAAATCACCAACTTTGAATTCCCATTATTCTACAATTTTTGACAACCAAGAAGCATATATTAAAGTCAAAAAGAATCCTCGCGTTTAAGTGCGTTTCAGCATAGTGAAAAAAAGCTCATACTACTCCGAAATTCCATCTAATACAACTTTTAGAAAATTATCGTAAAATTGTTAATTAATTTTTAATAGAAAAACCTATCCAATCACTATATAAATGAAATTTAATATCATTAAAATTTCTGCGAATTTAAACCAGTCTGTTTAAAAAATCTTTAAACTAATGTATTAATATTCTGAATTGAAACTATATACTTTCTTGGTAAAATAATTTAAGGCTGTTTTGAAGAAGAAAAATTTTCAATTTGGAGCATTAAATTACTCGATGTTTTTATAGATTTTCAAGGATTGGCTAATAAGCTGCTTGAAATAATAAATTTAAATTAAAAATTTAAAGATTTTTCGGGTTTCAATCGTGTGCGAAACTATGAATGTTGCCGACGTTTCGTGAACATTGCAGTTCACTTCTTCAGGGCTGACCTGAAACTGAAGTTTCAGGTCATGTTGTTCTTATGTATGTATTCTCTACGATGCCTGTGATTGGCGAGAGCGCCCCCTGGTGTGTCATCGTGAAAGTCTTAAATCTATTATTAAGCTGCTTGAAATTAAATACTTATAAATTCAAACATTTGATAATATTGAATTTTTTATTTAAATCATAGAATACTGTAAGATTTGCACTAGAAATCCGTAACAGTTGAATTTTTATTTATTTCAATGAAGTTTTAATAATTTCACATTAAAACTTTATACTTTCATGGATTACAAATTTGAACAATTTCATATTGAAAACATCAAAAATCAAAGAATTGTACATGTTTTTAGGTGTTTATTTTTTAACTGAAAGCCTTGAATAGTCCGACTTTTTATTATGTAAAAACGTTAAAAAATAATAATTTGACATCCAAATATTAAAAAATGAAAAATTTTAAACCATCATTCAAATGTCATCATTTCTAATTTAAAGCCTTAAAGGCATGCTCTACAGTGATCACGTGACCAAACCAGTCCTCGGTTATGAACATTTTTTTTGGTGTTCACCATGTCCAAACGCAATGATATATCGCTCTCAAAATTTGGAATATAGGAAATGGGACAATAAATTGCGTTTGTATATTTAGTTTGAGTAATAATTTTGAAAAAAATTATTCATTTAAAAAATAAATTTGTAATATTATTTTCATTTTTTTGGTGCTTACTACGTCCACAGGGATTGAGATATCGTGTTTAGAATTTGAGCGATTAAATAAAAAGCACTAAAGAACGTTTGTATACATCAATATGTTTATAATTTCAAAGAAATTTTATTTATAAATTAATAAAATAGGATATTACCACTCGAGTCGAGCACTTTGCAGGTAATGTTTGGTTTGATGCATTTCAGATTTTTTGATTCGCGTATGTTGATAACTGACACAAATTTTGGATTAAATCGTCTAAACATTTAAAAAAATCAATATAAATAATAACATTTGCACATTTGTTGCAAATCAAAAAATAAGTATCTGCACACACGTAACCTGTCATTATTTTTGGAGCATTTTTAGCAATTTCTAGCGGATAAAAAAAGAAGCTTCAACGTCGGTAAAGTAGAGATCACATGACCAAGCTCGGTTATGAAATTTTACACATTATTTTTTACATGGATAATTTTTTTCAAAATTATTACTGAAACTAAATATACAAACGCAATTTATTGTCTCATTTCCTATATTCCAAATTTTGAGAGCGATATATCATTGCGTTTGGACATAGTGAACACCAAAAAAAATTTCAAAACCATGGACTGGTTTGGTCACGTGATCACCGAAGAGCATGCCCTTAATAGTATGCAATTTTTAATCTAACAAATTCCGATGATCACAATTTGAAAAAAGTTTAAATTTAAAAGAAAAAAAACTGAAACTCTGGTAATACAAATTGTTGTAATTCGAAAGGCTTTAAGTAAACAAATGTTCAGTTTAGAATACCCAGTATTTAAATTTGTAATTTTGGCAGGTCTGAATGCAAACATTATTTAACTTTGATAACTTTCATTTATAAATTAATAATGCTATATAATTATCGCAATTTTTTTAATGCTTTAATTTGAAGTTTAATTTTAAATACTCGCAATCTTTGAAAAATTTGTTTGTAACGTTTAAAAATTCTGTAATTTGTATTCAACATTATTGTTCACGGCACTGTCTTGTGATATTTGAAGTTGAACATTCATTAGCTGATTTTGATTCTAGGTCGATCTGAAAATTTTTATATATTTTTTCCCTATCGCCAACGGCGATACCACGCTGAAAACACCAGTTCTCGTAAGATCACTGAAGTTAAGCATTGTTGGGCGCGGTTAGTACTTGGATGGGTGACCGTTCAGGAATACTGCGTGCTGTTGGCCCGTCGTGGATATGGTGGGCCCACATTGGTAGTAAATATCCACTGGCAATGAACTTTCGAGTTCGAACTGCTAATCAATGTATGTATGTATAACAATTAAGAAAATAATTATTTATACGTTGATCATTATTTGACTATGAAAGCTGAATAGCAGTGTACATGAAAGTGAACCACTTTTCCAGATCCAGTGTGGGATTTCAGTGAGACACCATTCATCGAAAAAACGCCTAGAAGAAAAAAACTCATCTTCAACAATGAAGGTATTTGAATAAATACGTGGTTTGAAGTTTATAATTTTATAAGATAACTAGTAGTACGCGTTCACGACCCTGGAACTCTATTTCCTCCCATTAAAAATAGAAGCAGCTTAAGAATCCATTATTAAACAAACTTTGGAATAATACGAGTTTTTCAAATTTTCGAAACAATAATTAATATTTTCGAATTGAAAGCGCCTGAAATTAAAAACAAAATAATCATTTTTATTTTGAATTGAAAACTGTTCAAATCTAACAGTTTTAGATCATAAAAAACCGTTGAAATTGATTAAATTCATTCGCAGATATAAGCCGACAAAGTTTGTAAGGCAAGCGTAATCCAGGTTTGTAGGAATCGGGCGAAAAAAAGAGTGTAGGCAAAGGGTTAAATCAGAAGCTCTCAAAATTGAAAAATTGCAGAATTTTTTTTTTATTTGAAAACTTCATTAGAAAAGTGTTTCGGATTAAAATTTCGAAAATAGGACAATTTCAAAATGTGTAAAATTGAATAATTTCAAATTAGAATTTTGAAAATTGTATAATTTTAAATTTAAAGGAATTAAAATTGTATCATTTCTAATCAAAAACATTCAAAATTGAATAATTAAAAATTGAAAACGTTTTAATTTAAATAAATTTTAATTCGAAGCGATTAAAAGACAATTTGAAATTTAAAACTAAATTGAATGTTTCAAAGTCAATGCTTCTCAATTTCTGGGAAAATAATTTTGTTTATCACATGAAAAATTAAAATTCAACATCAAAATTGATGCAAAAAAATTGGTTCTAAGATCAAAAAATAAATTCACCGTCATTTTCAAAGTTCGAAATAGAAAAGTTTTCAATTATAAACCTTTAAAATTGAACTATTCTTAAAAAAAGCCCAAAATGAAGTAATTTCAAGTGCGAAAAATCAAAACTTATACATACATAGATTAGCAGTTCGAACTCGAAAGTTCATTGCCTCACTACCCGATTCGGGTAGTGTTTCTAGGTGGATATTTACTACCAATGTGGGCCCACCACACCCACGACGGGCCAACAGCACGCAGGTATTCCTGAACGGTTACCCATCCAAGTACTAACCGCGCCCAACAATGCTTAACTTCAGTGATCTTACGAGAACTGGTGTTTTCAGCGTGGTATCGCCGTTGGCAATCAAAACTTATGGAAGAGAAAAATTGAAAATTCAGAGTCCACATGAAAATTCAGAAATCTGAAATTGTATCCATTCAAAATTAAAGAAATTATTCAAATAATGAGGTATCAATTTCAAACGGTTTTATTTTGATCTATTTTGGATTTAAGCATTACAATTTTTAGCTTTTTAATTTCAAATCGTTTAATTCTTAACACATCATTTAGAATTATTATTCATTTTTGAAATCTTCCAATAAAATATTTTTGAATTTAAATCAGTCATTTTTGTATGTGTTCAAATACAAATTCGACAATTTTGAGCTATAATATTGAAAATTAAATAAAGGAATACAAACCAAGATCGCTATGGTTCCAATTTTAGAAATTGTACAAACCTAAGCCTTTCAAATCGAAATTCTTAGCATTTTTCTAGTTCAGTTCAAAATGTGAAATATTTTTGGACATTTTTAAATTAGAAATAATTCACTTTTCAATGCCCAATTCGAAAATCTTCTCATTTTTGAAACTTGAATTTGGCCAATTATTTTCTTAATTTTGCATTGTTTTGAACTGGACATAGTGCAGCTATCAAGTCTTTCAATTTGATATTCTTCGATTTCAAAGAATTTCAAAAACCAGAGAATTTTCTACGATTAATATAATACCACACAATTTAGAATATTTACATATAAAATTATTGTATATGAAACTATCAAGACTTTCAATATTAAATTTGGTAATTTTTAAAGATTTAATAGTGAAATTGTACTAAAATTTTTAATATTGAAATTTGAAACTATTTTCGATTCGGGAAGATTTCAATATAAAATTTGTGAATCATTGAGGCTATCAATTAACAATTTTTGTACAATATTAACATTTAAATTCCTAAGATAAATCTAAAATATGTCAGGGTGGCCTCTAAAAGCAAAAACAAATTTCTAATCATTTCCCGGTTATCGAACTTTTTTCATAAGAACATTTTTCTGCTACTGAATGCTTATTTTTACAAATAAATAATAGACTTTGATGGTTTAACGTGAAGGCATTTAAAGAAAAAAAAACACCTTTTCCTTCAGTAATAAAAAAAGAATCTTTAATTTTTAAAACGCCGAATTTTTTTTGATCTACTTGCTTTTGAAGCAATTAAACTTTAGTTTCAAGACCTCAAAAATTAAACTATTTTACAATCGCGCAGTCAAAAATTAAAATTTGTTAAATATTATATGAACCTTTAAAGTTACATTTTTTTCTAAAAACCTTGAAAATTAGATGCTTTCTTATTCGAAACTTTAAAATTATTTCGAGCCTTATAGTGTGTAACTGCGTACAATTTATTATTATACCATTAAGCCATTTCCCTTTCGGGGTAGGCGTGACTTACTCGGTTGGAAAATAGTATTGGGTATATGGGTGTATTGGTATAGAGTATATAGGTACAAGTTAGATAGGTATATAGGTGTAAAGTAGATAGGTATATAGGTGTTAGGTATGTATGTTTTAGATTGATCTGGAATTCTCGTGTCATTTATTCAAATGACACGTTTATTCCGCAACACTGCTCCGACCCAGGTTGCTGATCAATCTCTCTAGCGATCACCCCAAGTGAAGAGCCTCACAAAATTGTTATGTATGGTTCCCCACTTGGGCCCATTAGAATCCAAGGTCTTTGTTTCAGGCTTCATTCATTCTATTGTCACTCTGTTTACAAACTATTTGTCGCCACACTTTTCTGTCCTGGCATACTACTCTACCTTCCTTCACGTCCATGCATTTTTTCATGCAAGCTCTTGTGTTTCTATGGCTTCTTACGTCTCTTCGGAATAATGTCTCATTTACCGATTCTAACCATTCTTTCGGCGGTCTACCTCTAGGCATTCTGCCATTTACTTTACCTTTGTACACTTGTTTGGTCAGACGCTCATCTTTCATTCTTTCAAGATGACCAAACCATCTTAACTGATTTCTTTCCTATGTGTCAACTATTGTCTCTTTTGCACCACATTCTTTGAGGATTGTCTCGTTTCGGACTTTATCCATCAGTGTTTTCCCGCATATTATGCGCAGAGGTCTCATGCCGATCGCGTTAATTTTACTCCTGTCCTTTTCTTGACATGTCCATGTTTCGCTACCGTATAGTACCGTCGGTACGAATATAGAATTATGTATGGCCATTTTAGCTTTTTTTGATATGTTTTTATTTGTTAGGATGGACCCTGCTTTACCGATAACCTGTTTACCCTTATTTATGCGCCTATCTAACTCCCCACCTATTTTTCCGTCGCTAGTGAATAGACTACCTAGGTATACGTAATTGTCAACTTGTTCTAATCTCTCATCATTTAGGACAATGTTGCACATTGTTTTCTCACTCTTTCCCTCAAACACCATGATTTTTGTTTTATTTGCGTTAATTTTGAGTCCCATGTCCCTCATGCTTGTATGAAGTTTATTCAACATTCTTTGCAAGTCCTCGACTGATTCTGCCATAACAATCTTGTGATCTGCGAAAGCTAACCCACGTACCTTAACTGTTTGGAGATCTACACCTTTTTCGTCGAAGAGTGCAGTTCTTAGACACTTATCCATGAATATGATAAATAGCCACGAGGACATAACGCATCCTTGTTTCACGCCTTGCGTAATATCGAACCAGTCACTCAGTTTCCCGTTTACCCTTACGCTCGCTTTACTACCTGTATATATTGTTTATATTGCTTGCAGGAGCCCTCCATTTACTCCGTACTCTTTAAGAACTTCCCAAAGTTTACTTCTATTTACCGTGTCAAATGCTTTTTCTAGGTCAATAAATGCACAGAAAACTTTCTTTCCTACTCTCAAGCTTTTTTCTGTGATCTGTCTTAGGCTAAATATCTGATCAGTACATGATCTTCCTGGCATAAATCCACTTTGGACTTCCCATATTTTTTCTTCTGTGATTTCCATTACCCTACGAGTAAGTATTTTTGAGTATATTTTACTTACGGTACTTAGTAGGCTGATACCTCTGTAATTGCTGCAGTTGCTTTTGTCTCCCTTTCTTTTGTATATTGGTACGATAATCGCTTTTCTCCAATCTTCTGGGACTTTTCCTGTCTCGATACACAAATTTATCAATTCGCACAACCTGTGAGGCATGTACTCGCCACTGTATTTAAGCATTTCAGCGCTAATACTGTCTGCACCAGCAGCCTTACCGTTTTTCAGGTTCTTTATTATGTCTCTGACCTCAGTGACACAGACTTTTTCAATTGGGTTTTCTAATGCATTATGTTCTATGTCGCAGTTTTGTTGTCCTATATCTTCACCTTCTAATAGTCCTTTAAAAGAGTCTTTTAAAGCGTTTACTATCCCGTCTATATCATATAGCATTTCACCTTTGCTGTTTCTCATGCTGGCAAACTCTGTACTTTTACTTTCCTTCAACTGTTTATATAGTAGTTTCATTATTCCTCCAAAGCAGTTTTGTATTTTGTTCTCTTCTTCTGTTCTGATTTTCTCTTTACTCTCTTTGACCAGTCGCTTAACTTTTCTTTTTTTGTGTCTGTAATCATTCTTGAGCCTATTTCTCTCATCATTGCTAAGACCTGTCATGTTCAGCGTTTTTTTGTGCGATTTTTCTTTTT
>CAKNYM010022675.1:0-14276 GCA_932195095.1 Andricus curvator | reverse complement strand
GTGACATCGAAATCTATAAGGCTTTTATCCCTTGGTGGAATAGAGAGCATTTTTTACATAGGAGTTTGACTAAAATTAATTTTTTTTTTGACGAAAGAAAGTGAAAAATTGTAATATCGCTTTGCTTTTCAGATAGAAAAGCCATTTCTCTAATTATTGTTGGCAATTTTGTAGGGGGCGATTTGGCAATCCATCAGCCCTATCCGACTCTAAAAAAGATGGCCAGTCCTTATTGCTATGATTTTCTATGTGCGAAATTTCGCCGTATGGCGGCGCTTCTCGCACGTGACCCTACTTAAACATGAAATCCAATGGAGAAAATATAAAAAAACCTAAAAATGTAAACATTTAGCAAGTTCAAAGATGATTCAATTACAAAACTCATTATTTTCGTTAGTATAAATATTTCTAGAGTGTTAATTACATGTATACAATAACGGATAGAGTGAAATAAATTGTGAAATAATTATTTCTTAATGTACGTAATTTTCAGAAATAAGTGGAATTTAATTAATTTTATAGACGAATATAGGCCTTAAATTGTTTTAAACACATAGGAATTTTTTTATAAATTAGTTTCATTCAAAATTTGTTGAAGAAAGGAAATAAATATATCCAGTGTGAAAAATATACATTTTTGTGTCTCTAAAAGACTGTCGAGCGATATATGTTTTATATATTTGCTTTTTTATAAGTATATTAACTTCAGGAATTATACAATACGTTAATTTATTTACCGCAGTATTGCGCTTAGCTTTACTGCTATTTTCAAAGCGATAAAATATATTGTACTTTATAGTAAGATAAAATCGAATATCACACAGCTTTATTGCTGCTTTTGCCAGAACAATAAAATCTTTGAATTTATTAACATTATGAATTAAGTATTATATACAGCTCTGAGATTCTTTTATAATAAAATACATTTATATAAATGTATTATGCACAGCTTTGTTGCTTTTTTCGTAGAAAAATAGGTACGTTAGTTACATTAAACTAGTATCGAATTCTACAGTTGAAGAAAATTAAAAAATAATTGTTTGACAGAAAATATTCTACTGAAAAATTCGCAGCCGAGTCTAAGGGTTATTTAGAAAGAATATTGGAATTGTAGAATCATATTAAATACGTCAAAAATTCTAACATATAGACTTTCCGGCTATCCCCTAGGAAAAAGTAGTATAGCAAAATCATTATAGGCCTATAATTATTTTCCTATAATGAATTTCCTGTAATTTTTGCACGATTATATGACTAATTATAAGAATAATTATTCGATTAATTATAGGAAAAAATTATGGAAATTAGTAATATTAAAATAATGAAATAATAATTGCAAAAAGTATAAGATACTCATAGGTTTTAAGTTTCATTATACCCACATTGTTAAACAAAGCTTCTTTAAATATGTCAATTTTTATGTTATCTTGTGTGAGCAGTTTAAAATAAATGATTAATTTATACGTTATTCTACTTTTTGCAATAATTATTTTAATATTATTAATTTCTATAATTATTTTCCTACAATTCTTCCTATAATTATTCCAATGATTACTCCTGTAATCGCGCAAAAAATTATAGGAGAAAAATCATTATAGGCCTATAATTATTTTCCTATAATGAATTTGCTGTAATTTTTTCACGATTATAGGACTAATTATAAACATAATTATTCGATTAATTATAGGAAAAAATTATGGAAATTAGTAATATTAAAATAATGAAATAATAATTGCAGAAGTATAAGATACTCATAGGTTTTAAGTTTCATTATACCCACATTGTTAAACAAAGCTTCTTTAAATATGTCAATTTTTATGTTCTTTTGTGTGAGCAGTTCAAAATAAATGATTTATACTTTATTCTACTTTTTGCAATAATTATTTTAATATTATTAATTTCTATAATTATTTTCCTACAATAGGGTCATCCACAAAAATTTTGTTTGCCTTATAGTTGAGTTTTTTATAAACTTTGACTCCCAAAGAATTAAAATGTGTAATTAAAACTTAATTTACTTTATTTAATAATTTATAATAATTTATTAAAAAGTGATAAAATATCCACCGTAAATGTCGATTTATTAAAGAAAACATGTGGCGCCCTCACGGCTCGAAACACGTGGTGCGACGTCACGCGCCGTCAAAACTGAAGAAAATACATGGTCAGTTTGATAAAAACAATTGAAATAATTAATTATCAACGTTTTTTGGCAAAAAGGGTTTATTTTTATCAAGTATCAATATACCTGGATACGTTAAAGCCAGTTCGGATAATTTGCCAAAAGTGAGTACACTTATGATAAGTGATTTCTGTCCGAAGTGCTCCAGTTTCAATGTTGCTGAGACTCGAGGAGTGAAAGCGAAAAAGTATTCAAACCGTTTTGAATATTCAAGCCGGTCTATTGTATAATCGAATTTAAAGTTAGCTATTTGATCAAGATTATAATATCGTATTTTTTTTATTTTAAATGAAAGAAATAGAAAGGAAACGAAATAATCGACTATAGATGTTGACGATGTTGACATAAAGCGAGCTTTAACCTCAAAATTCAATACTTTGATTTTGCAATTGATAAAATATAAGAATTAAATATATATTAGCTCTTTAGTGGATAGTCTTTTTTTAAAATAGCAGCATGATTCCAAAGTTAAAAAATATATAATTTTATAATACTTGTTGCGCAAATAAACAATTTGATTTTAAAGTTAAAGTGCACATACGTCCCGGCATCCCATATATGTATATAACACTGTTGAATATCAGTAAAGTACGGGTTTTATGTTATCAAAAAAGCGTATTTTATATAGTTTTCTATTTCAAATAAAAATATTTGCTTACGTTGAAATGATCTTCGCAACAATGTACTGTTGACATTAAAGATGTGGTAGGGCACATGTCACGACGAAGAATTTTCTACCATTTTTTTCGTTCCTCACCTTTGGGTATAGATATGAATAATTTTCCTGAATTTTTGACAAACCTGTTCTTGCATTGAGACACAAAACACCAATGGAGGCGCTGATTTTTTTGCATTTTTATGAAAAAAACGTGAATCGCCCGGCTTATTTACAAGCGTTTGGCGGCTAGCTACGTCACATCAAGATGGCGGAATGGGCGCGGCAGAAATGGGAATTTTAAATGTGTACAAATTTTTCTTTTTCAAATATAAATTCGAAAAGAGTTTTTTTTACACTATGCTGGCATTATTAGTGATTTTAGAGCATATACTTTAATATGCAAAAATAAAAAAAATTAGTGGATGACCCTATTCTTCCTATAATTATTCCAATCATTATTCCTGTAATCGCGCAAAAAATTATAGGAAATTAATTATAGGAGAATCATTATAGGCCTATAATGATTTTCTACGACAATAAAAGATCAGAAAACCAAATATAAAATTTTTATTTCTCTTTCTTTTTAATTGTTTACTTATTTTCTAAACCAAAAAAATATCCCGAACGAAAAGGAATTTAAGTGAAAAATAAATATAATCATCAGATGAGGAACAGCCACAGCGGGGAACGACAGATATTTTTAGGTTAAAATTCGGACATTGCAATTAAAGCAATTAAAATCGAAAATTGTACATCTTCATTAATTTTTTAAATTTTATTCGAACGAAGTATTATAAATATATTAATTATTATTTATACATACCGATGCTATAACATTTCCAACAGGATCCTTCACTTCCCTTTCCCAGACAATGTCATCGGGAAGAAAATGTTTCTCGCAAAAAAACTGGCCAGCTGTTACTAAAAAACCTTCCCTCTTTATTGCTCTCTGATATTCAGCAACTAAATTTTGAGGCACTTTAAAAAATGAATTTTTTCGCTGTTCTGACGACTCGAATGGTAGCCGGATTGACAGTTTGGAGTGATGCACTTTACCTTATTTTTTTCTTTTTTTTTCACACACTAAATTATAACATTCTTACTCGAATCCACCGCTTTAAATTTTTTCACTTTTGTAAACATTTTAGGCTTACATTCTATAATATATTATATAAATATTATTGTTTTGAACAAAAATTCCCGTTTAGCTGCATGTTAAAGCAGGGCCACGTGCGAGAAGCGCCGCCATGCGGCAAAATTTCGCACATTGAAAATCATAGCAATAAGGACCGAAAATTTTCTAGCTGAAATACAGAGAGTCGGATAGGGCTGCAATCCATCAAGAAAAATTATAATGTGCTGTGATTGACGTTACATTATTGTGATTGGTGGTGGTAACAGTTTTTGAATTCTTGTAGTGCGTTAAAGTGATTGAAGCATATAGTGTTTTTCAAAGTTATCAAGCGATTATTTTTGCCCTGCCGATGGAACAGCACTGAAACGGCACTCAAACGGCACTGCCCAGTGCCGTTTCAGTGCTGCTCGTTTAAAGCTACTCAGATTACAGTTTTAAATGCCTGCAGAAGTTCCCTTTATACCTGCGAATAGGCTACCAAGTAGACCAGCTGAAAGGGATTAAAAATGAAAAATTGTGAAATTACCTCTGCGAAAGTTAGAAATTCAGAATTTACGAGTTTCGATAATTTCGGATATCTAACTTTTTTTTGAAAAGTTTAAAATTCGAATGAACATAATGTATCTCGTAAATGGAATGAGATACGCCAAAACAGACAACATTTTCGAATTCAACTTCAGAATAGTATATAATTTATAAGTATAAAATATATATAATGAGAAAATTCATAAATTAAAAAAGTGTTAATAATTTGAAGAAAATTTTAAAAAGGGATTCGGGTTGGTAGCGGCCAACTGCTGTAAACCACTCTGCCTGTCCGGTACGTGACGAATACAATAGAACCATTATATGACCGTCGCATCACCCTCAGCATGATCTAAGAATACACGGTCTAGCCACGCGCAACTAAAAAAAATTTAAACAATAGGAAGAACTCAGCCACAGGCGGCCATATTGTATAAGTTAGCGCGCGAGAATGTAGTATATTTGAAAGGACGTAAATGTCATTACAGAAGATTTCAAGTAAAAGATAAAGTAATTGTACAATTTATAAATCAATGAAATTAGTTTGGAAATAATGTAATAGATAATATAAAATATTAAAAAATATATAACTTATATTATCTTTGTAATGTAGAAGAAATATGGACACCATAACCTCTCAATGCACATGAAAAATTGTACCTTTTAACGCAAATAAAATCAAGTACCATTGCCTGAAAAGAAAAGCGAAGTTTGGTTTGGGTCTTAAAGCACAAATAAATAAATGCAAAATATCTATATCATAGTCTGTATTATGATAATATCAGTTTTCATAATTCGTATATACATGCACGTAAATGCTAAAAAACCTCTCACTGTACACAGAGAAACATATTCACACCTTATATTCGTATGAAATAATGAATTTACAATATATAATAATTAAATGAAGATACAAGTTTTGCAACGTATAATTTGAAATGATATAAGCATATGACACGAAATTCTACAGTTGTAATTTCATGATGGATATTTCAAATATTTTGGAAGATTTTTGTACTTTTCCCTTACAAAAAAGTATGATAAGAAAATCATTATAGGCCTACGATGATTTTCCTATAATTTTTTCGCGATTATATGAATAATTATAGAAAAAATTATACGAATGATTATAGGAAAAATTATATAAATAATTATCGAAAAAAGTATAGGAAAATAATCCTAGACATGAATAATTTAAAAATATTGAAATAATTATCGCCAAAAATAGAAGAAAGCATAAATGAAATAATGTATTCTGAACAATTCACACAAAAGAACATAAAGAATTGACATATTGAAAGAAGTTTTGTCAATTGTTCATGTAATACTGTGTAAGTATTTCAAAATAAATCATTAATTTACACTTCTACATTTTGAACTAATTATTTAAATATCTTTATATCATTGATTCCTAGAATTATTTTCCTATAGTTTTTCCTAAGATTTTTTCTATAATCATTCCTAAAACTTTTCCTATAACAGCGAAAAATTATAGCAAATTCATTATATGAAAATCATCATAGGCTTATACGTCATGATTTTCCGATCATACTTAAGGGTTATGCTATTTCACGTTAATACTATATTAATTGTGGGAGTATTACAATGTTTGCAGTTGAAACCAATTCACAAAGCAGACTTCACGGTAAGAAGAGAATAATTTAGAAAAATTCAGAATCTAAACGTCCATGAATAGGCGATTTTTTCGCGAGCTTGGTAACCTCCCAGAGGAAGATCGGATTGATTGACACAACCGTCAACTGCACACATGCATGGCATTTTTATCTGTAAGAATATGCAATTAAATGATTTTACAAGATAAGTAAACGTGTAATTCTCATACAATTGAGCTTGACCGTAATAATAAATTGTCTAATTTTGGAGTAAATGATATCTCGACTATTTCTGATTGTGTCACTTTTACATTATATATAATCGATAATCAGAGATATAATCCACGGAAAATATGTAAAAAAATTAGACATACATACGTGCAATCTGGAAATTGACTTAGTAGGTTATGTTTACAATTACAGCTACTTCGTACACTTATTAAAGTGCACTTACCAATATGTATAATACAACTTTATAATAGACGGAAATATTTATCTTTGCCGGATGGCCACGTTATATTCACTTTAGTAGTCTCACTTTCAAACTTGTATTTTCCATAAAAACTCCACTCAAATTTACCCGAAGTTGATCTTAACGCGTTACACTTGCACAACCGGATAGCGTCAGCAGTGTCCGCTTCTTTCAGGTCATTTGAATATTGAGAATTTTCGCAGGTATTGACATTGATTTACAATATAGCCATAATTCATGATTTCAAATCTTTTGAGTGAAGACCGAGACGCTAACGGTTGCTACGGTAACAAAATGGCGGCCGGTGGCTGAGCGCGCGAGTGGGGACGAAACTGGGAGAGCTTAAGGGGATTTATCAGCGTTATAAAATGGATGGACAGTTTCCGGCCACAGGGTTGAATATTTTCGCCTGATATTTTGCATACCTCATCTAAATATTATTCTCTTTTGCCGTGAAGTCTCGGTTTTTTGAATTTTTTTTTATATTTTACGTTATAAACAAAAAGAAAAGAACAATAGAAAAAAAATGCAGTGACGCTCAGTAGTAGCTGAGTGTGTATTTTCGAGGCCTGGGCAATCGACACCCGTCAAATTTACGAGGCAGACTCCTCGTAGCGCGAGCGGGGACTCTGAAGCGCGTCGAATTACCCGAAACGAATCACACTCTTATTCTTATGAGATGCAGGCCGGTTCAAAAAACTGAAATTATGAAAGCATCGCGTGATTAAATTCTAATTAGCAGAAATAGTTTATTCGTATAATTTCAAGAAGGTGAAAACAAGATTCATGAAAATCGGTTAATATTTGCAGTAATAATAGAAATGTTGAAGTGCACACGATAGTATGCAAAGATACACCGCACTATGGGAGGAAACGCATTTTTTTTCGTTCAATCGGTCTACAGACTACAATTTTGCCCCGATCCGCAATAATTTTTTTTTTTTTAATTGAAGAGCACTAAATTTCCAGGAGCACCTTAGTCAGAGATTTTTGCATTTCCATTTATTTATTTATTATATGTTTACTCGAAGTATGAGAAAATCGAGATTTTTCACTAAATCATTATTTACTCTTCAATAGCGGTTTGCATATAATGAAAATCATCTTAAATCGACGCAAGAGTACTCCCAGAATACAAATAAATTGATTGTTGTCTTTTTTAATTGTTATAAACAAATGACATTAACAAACAGCCACATAGTGTAATTTTTGTTGAAAAAAATTTGTTTTCGGATGAATATGCTTTAAAAAATAGTGAGAGTGACTGTTAGTCACAATTGTTATGCAACACCAACAATTGTAAATGTTGTAAACAATTTTTTGCCAAAATTTGGAATTTTTTTCTTCCTTTATTATCTGAAATTATGTATGTATTTGGAAAAGTAATATATGTTGGATTATGTGTGTTCAAATACATCAGTTGTTGATTTTGTAAAGAAATGAAAGAAGTAAACATAAAACTTTGTCCTGGAAAATAATTTCTAATGTTTTTGTGTGAGAGAGAGTTGTTATTACTTAATGTAAAATATTACGATTCGTAGGTATTTAACAATCTTGTAATTTTTATTGAAAAAAGTTTGTTCTTCTCTGGAAACAGTTTGAATTATCGTGATAGTGATTGTCAGTAACAATTTCTATAAAACATTATACACAATTTTTTTGTTAAATTGTGGAATTTGTGCTTTTTTAATTTCTGATTTTTCTTTATGATTTGAATTGCTGCAGATTTTGTTGAAAAGAACATAGGCTCAATTATATTTGTTAAAATACAAATCCTAAAGAAATTAAATAAGTTAATACAAAACTGTGGCTTTTCGGCCTGCAAAATACTTCTTCTTGCACTGAAATTGCTTCAAATTTTTGTGAGACAGATTTACTGTCACTAATTCTATGTAAAAATTAACAATAGATCATTCTTATTATCTATTCTTGTAATTTTAAATGTCGCGAATTTTTCATGTATTTAAAAAAGCCATTTATTGATACATTTTACTAGATCAATCAATCAATTTATATCTACCTGCCATTAAAAAAAATGGGCAAAATCCGAGTTTTCTATCGGAAAAATGCCAAAAATTATACAAGAATTTGAAGCAATTTCAGTGCAAGAAAAAGTATTTTGCAGGCCGAAAAGCCACAGTTTTTTATTAACTTATTTCATTTCTTTAGCATTAGTATTTTAACAAATATAATTGAACCTATGTTCCTTTCAATAATATCTGCAGCAATTCAAATGATAAAGGAAAATCCAAAATTGAAAAAGCACAAATTCCACAATTTAAAAAAAAAATTGTGTATAATGTTTTATATAAATTGTTACTGACAATCACTCTCACGATAATTCAAACTATTTCCAGAGAAGAACAAACTTTTTTCAATAAAAATTACAAGATTGTTAAATACCTACGAATCGTAATATTTTACATTAAGTAATAACAACTCTCTCTCACACACAAACATTCGAAATTATTTTCCAGGACAAAGTTTTATATTTACTTCTTTCATTTGTTTACAAAATCAACAACTGTTGTATTTGAACACACATAATCAAACATACATCACTTTTCCGAATATCTACATAATTTCAGATAATAAAGGAAGAAAAAAATTCCAAATTTTGGCAAAAAATTATTTACAACATTTACAATTGTTGGTGTTGCATAACAATTGTGACTAACAGTCACTCTCACTATAGTTTAAAGCATATTCATCCGAAAATAAATTTTTTTCAACAAAAATTACACTATGTGGCTGTTTGTTAATGTCATTTCTTTATAACAATTAAAACAGACAATAATCAAATTATTTGCATTCTGGGAGTACTCTTGCGTCGACTTAAGATGATTTTCATTATATGCAAACCGCTATTGAAGAGTAAATAATGATTTTGTGAAAAATCTCGATTTTCTCATACTTCGAGTAAACATATAATAAATAAATAAATGGAAATGCAACAATCTCTGAATAAGGTGCTCCTGGAAATTTAGCGCTCTTCAATTAAAAAAAAAATTATTGCGGATCGGGGCAAAATTGAAGTCTGTAGACCTATTGAACGAAAAAAATGCGTTTCCTCCCATAGTGCGGTGTATCTTTGCATACTATCGTGTGCACTTCAACATTTCTATTATTACTGCAAATATTAACCGATTTTCATGAATCTTTTTTTCACTTTCTTGAAATTATACGAATAAACTATTTCTGCTAACTAAAATTTAATCTTGCGATGCTTTCATAATTTCAGTTTTTTGAACCGGCCTGCATCTCATAAGAATAAGAGTGTGATTCGTTTCGGGTAATTCGACGCGCTTCAGAGTCCCCGCTCGCGCTACGGGGAGTCTGCCTCGTAAATTTGACGGGTGTCGATTGCTCAGGCCTCGAAAATACACACTCAGCTACTACTGAGCGTCACTGCATTTTTTTTCTATTGTTCTTTTCTTTTTGTTTATAACGTAAAATATAAAATTTTTTTCAAAAAACCGAGACTTCACTGCAAAAGAGAACAATATTTAGATGAGGTATGCAAAATATCAGGCGAAAATATTCAACCGTGCGGCCGGAAACTGCCCATCCATTTTATAACGCTGATAAATCCCCTTAAGGCTAGACCGTGTATTCTTAGATCATGACCCTCAGTGCCGTTTAGGTACCGAAATCAGCACAAACAGTCACTGAAACGGCACTGGCGGCCCAGTGCCGTTTCAGTGCTGGTTCATCGGCAGGGTGCACCTTAAAAGTTGGTGTAAGAGAAAGGTACAAGGAGAAAATAAAAATGGTTGAAAACTGTGATCTCCGAGTACGGACTTGGAGCAGCTACCTGACGAGCGGTCAGGTCGATTTTTTATTGTATCGATTCTTTACCCCCAGAATCGAAGAAGCGATTCTTTCATTTTTATTTATTTATCTGTCCGTCTTATAGTTTCGTGACCACGGCGTACATGTTTTATCTTTATTGCTCCTATAATTTTTTCTTTTGTGCCCCAGACTGCATCTTAATCGAAGCGCAAGCGCAACCTGCGCTCAAAATGTTTATTACCAAAGTTTCGAAATGGAATAGGCCTCTTTTTCTATTCTTTATTGTTAGAAAGGGAGGTCCGAACCTTTCTATGGCATCAAAGTTGCATGTGTAGGGAGCCGTCTGATTGGTTGACTTGTTTTACTTGCGCATGGCGAGACCATAGTTTGTTCGACCATGACAGACTAGTATATTTGAGTATATTTTAGTAGATAGAAGCAAAGATATTATTTTTGACAGAAGAATTGGAAAATGTTTACTTATATCACGATGATAAAACTGCGAAAAATTTACACATCACACTGTTGTTTTATCATAGCTCATGTTTTTCATGTACCGGAAGTTTCGAACGTTCAAATGAACGAAACATTTTTCCCCATTTCTATTTTACCCATAAATATTGTTCCAACTGCAATTTAAAATATGCATCGTAATTACTTTTCAGTGATAAATTATTTCCAATATAAACGAACAAACATTTTAAGTAAATATAAACTATTTAGGACATTTTTACATCGATCCTAAAAGATCGATTCTTCTGATTCGATTTTTTTGCTGAATCGATCTCAATAAATTCGATCCTGGATCGATTCATGAATCGATCTTTTCGAGAGAATCGCCCATCCCTATTTTGAGCTCCTCTTTGGCACCTACCATGATCCAAAAAGCTATGGTCCCGCCACTTGGGGGTACGAAATACGTTCAAGCCGCGTCTCGTACAGCGACAGCCATATTGGTTACCATGACAACGCAGAGACGCTTTCCTAAGTACGATTGAAATCATTTCGCATCATGATGTAGCACAGCACTCAGGACAAAATATATTTGGTATAGAAAATCTTCCAATAATGCGATGAAAAATTAATTACTATGAGAGATTATGTGTGTACTAAAATTTGTGGATTGTTCGAAATTATGTGCATACGTTTAGTGTTCTAAAGAGTTAAGTGCTCGGAGAAATTCTCACGAGCATGAGAATATGCTCCCAAATATGATCGACCTTTATGTGCTTTGAGAATTTAATGAGCATTTATGAGCATTTTGAATTCGGATTTCAAAAATCGTATTTTATACTTTTATTAAGAATAATTACATTATTTAAATTTCGCGGGGAGAGGTATCGCTTGAAACGGGAAAAGGTGCTAAATATAAATGATAAAAAAATCAAAGTAATAGACAACATATTATTCGCATCAAACAGTGCCTTATTCAGGATTGCTACAATATCCCAATTCCTGAATTCTTCTAGGTATAAAACCAACCATACACCTAGAATAATAATAATGTTATGCAAAATAAATTATGTTTCTAAATATATTTAAAATACTTTTTAGTTATGTTTTCAAGTCAAAAAGATAAATTATCAACCAAAGAAATGAATTTTCAACTGAAATAATGAATCTTCAACCAAAAATAGTTGCATTTTCAACCCAAAAGATTGATTTTCTACAAAAAAAAGACTCATTTTCTCCACAAAATAATTCAATTTTTAACTAAAAGAGATGAATTTACAAACGAAAAGTGAATTTAAAAAAACGAGTTTTCAGCCAAATTAATTAATTTTCAACTGAAGATATAAATTTTCAAGCTCAAATGGAATAGTTATATCTTCAGTTGAAAAAAATAATTTTCAACTGAAAAGAAACGAATTTTCAACCGAAGAAATTATTTTTTAATGAAAATGATGAATTTTGAACCAAAAATATGAAATTTTTGACCAAATTGTGGGTTTTTCTATCCAAAAGATGAATTTTCTATCAACAAAAGAAACTAATTTTCAACTACTCTTTCTTCAATGAGAAAAATGAATTCTTAACAAAAAATATAACAGTTAAATTTTTTACTAAACCGATAATTTTTTAATGGAAAAAATTACATTTTTATCAAGAAAGGTAAATTTTCCACACAAAATTCAATAGTTAAAGTTAATTTTCAACTCAAATGATGAATCTTCAACTATAAACATTTAATTTTTAACCAAATACATGAATTTTAAACTAAATATATGAATTTTCTACCAAAAATAAAGTAGAATAATTTTCAGTTAGTAAAAAAAATTTTGAACTGAAAACAAAAAGAATTTCCAACCAAAGAAATTAATTTTTAACCAAGAAGGTGAAATTTCAACTAATGAGAGTACTCTTTTACCAAAAAATACGGATTTACAACTAATAGTTCCATTTTCACCGAAAACCGATACATTTTCAATGAAATAGTGTAATTTTCAGCCAAGAAGAATTAGATGCTATCAAAAAAGATAAATTTTCGACAAAAAATGGAAGTTACAATTTCCGGTTAAAAAAATTGATTCTAAATAAGAAACATCTCATTTTCAACCAAATATTTTAATTTTAAAATGAATTTCCAACCAAAAAGATTAATTAGTCACCAAGAAGATTAAATATTTTCCCACAAACTTCGAATTTTCAATAAAATACAGGAATTTTCAACCGAATATTTGAATTTTTAACATCAGAAGATAAATTATGAACCATACATGTACAAAATAATTTTCAACAAAATAATTAAATTTTGAACAAAAGAAAGTTTTTTCAACTAAAATGATGAATCAGAAAAGAATTTTTAACAAAGTAGTTCCACTTCCAACTAAGTAATTGAATTTTCTACCAAAAAAGATGAATTCTCAACGAAAAACGTGATGTTTTATATTTTGACCAAAAAGGATTTTAATTTTATACCAAAAATAGTTGAATTCAACCAGAAAAGAAAAATTTTCTACAAAATAGTTTGATTTTTTAACCATGATGATAAAATCGTAGAGGGAAGATAGGTATAGAGGCGACAATGCCCAACAAGCTTAGAAGATGGGCGCGGGGAATGAGACGTCGGAAGTAGGCTTAGTTCGGGAACCAGCGATGCGAGGCGCTAGTAACATGAACCAGCCACGGAACCCTTCCCTTTACCCCTCTACGACGGTAGCAGTGCTTCACCGATAGAAAGGATGCTTAATGTGTGTGAGTGGCATGGGCCAAGAATGTGTGTGGTGTATGTGAGTCAGAAGACAGGATAAGCGTGACAAGTGAAAGAAATTGTTACTTGCCAGTTTTTCACTGTAATCAAGAACTGCTGCTAATAATCTCGTCGATTTTGAATATTTGCCAAATATGCATTTCATTAAAAATGAATTTCCAAATGTATAGCTATATATAGTATATATCTCTCAGGTAGAAGAAATAAATGAAAATAATCATTTAAAATTTCCCTATGGTAGCATTTTATACATATTTAATTCTGAGTCAGTAATCGCCTCTTTTCTAGATCATTTGATTTTTTCTATTGGAAAAATAGAGTATTGAAAAATGTAGATATACAATTTTGTAAGCAGAACATATATTGATTAAAAATAAGCAAATAAAAACTTCTTGGTTTTTTAAAAATGATTGGAATTGCAAGTCTTTCTCCACTACAGAAACGTAGATAAAGTTTCTTGGTGACTAGGAGCTTTCAAATTGAAATTTTTTAAATATACTTTCGCAAGAATAAATTCCTTATACTTTTACAGTGCTATTTTTGATCCAATTTTACTTTGTAATTACTTCGCAAATTCAATTAATTGTACAAATTAAGTTGTACTCTGCCAAGTTTTTGAAATTTTAACATGAAAATTTAGTCAGTTACAAGATTTTTTATTAGGTATGAAATTCACTGAAAATCAACA
>CAKNYM010022661.1:4737-32096 GCA_932195095.1 Andricus curvator | reverse complement strand
TATCATTTCGTAGAAATAGTATTCTGGTGTGAAAAACTGGTATCACTATGCCATGCCTATTTGAACTGAAAATCCTATAACTTTGGCAGACTCTTTTTTACTCATGCTTAACCTCAAGTACTTGAAATTGCAACAGAAAAATGATTAAAAAAAAGTGGATTTTACAAAACAAAAAAAATATAAATTAACACAGAAAAGTTTCAATTTTTGTTCCTTTTAACTTATGTAAAATTTTAAATAGATCTATCAATATTCAGAACTTTCGTCGTGCCAAAATAAATATCAAAAAATTCAAATCTGAATATGGGAAGTATAGCATTCAAAGCAGAGCAATTCAAAATTAGAAAATTGGAAGCATTCTACGGCGAATAATTTTGTATTTAATGCCTCAAAAAAGCAGAAATAGTATTTTTTAATGAAGCATTCGAAATTGCATAATTTGCAACTGACTGCGAAACTACAACTGCAGCGGTGAAAGTGTTTGGAATTACACAATTTAAAAGAATAAAATAGTTAATGTATTCAAACATTGAACACTTAATTTTCCTACGTTTTAAAATTCAAATGTTTAAAATTTGTATAACTATATATTGAAAATGCCAAAAATTTAATAATATCAGATAGAAATTCATAAATTAGGTAGTTTTCAAAAGTTAACAATTTGTAGGGTTTCGTAAGCTACGCCGGAAACCCTTATAACGACGGTTGGATGCCCATCATTTCCCACTCCTTGCTCTCACAATATTTGCGCTAGAGGGTTGAAATTTTGCAGGAATATTAATCAGCCCAGAATATATTCGTCCGCTTATCTGTTATGACCTTTTTTAGTACCAGTGCTTAAAAAAAAGAATATTAGTTTGGGGTTTTAGACCAATACGCTGGAAGCTCTTTTTAGCCTGATTTTCTTCGGAGACGGCTCAAACTAAAGTTCTTGGTATGCAGAAATGTCAAATAAAAAATAAAATTTGCTATGCTATATTCTTCACTTTTTGACATTAGTGAATAAAACATAAGAAAAATGAGGAAATTTAATTTTTTAGAGCACTATGCTGGAAGCTTTTTTTTTAGCCCGATTTTATTCTGAGACTTCTCAAATTGAAACTCTTGGCATGTAGAATTGCGATAAAAAGAAATTGTGATATCTTACGGTATTGTTTTTTCGTTATCAGTGGTGATAAAATAAAAGACCGCAAACATAAAAAATTTAAAAGGGAACATTTTCAAATTTATGTTTTTAAAATTGAACAATTTTAAATTTAAGAAAACGCAAATGCGACATATTCAATAGAAACATTCAAAAGTTGTAAAGTTTCAAAATAGAAACATTTGAGAGTCAAACATTTGATACCTCCAAACCTGAAAAGCTCTGTTTCAAATCTACTAGTACATTGATGACAATAATCTCATCTTGAAAATGTTGAGAATAATTTGAATTTAATTCAGAAACTGAAGAAAAAAATCAAGAAGTTACATTATTTCTCATCATTTCAACTTGGCGCAATACTTTGTGGCCAATAATCATTGCCAAAAATCGACCATAATGAAAAAATGGAAATTGCGATTATTTTGGATCATCAATTTTTTAGAGAAGGGCAAATTAACAGTCTTAGATTTAGGTCACATAGAATTACAAAATGACATAATAAAATATTCAAATTGAATACTGATATAATATTCGAAATGTAGCAATCGCACTATTCAATAGCTTAGAATTTAAACCATGCTGAATTGAATTATTTTTAATTAAAAAATGTTCCACATTGAACATTTCAAATACAATGACTTTATTCAAATTGAAAAATTTGTATTTAAAGGGCTTGAAATTGTATAATTTCAAACTGAAATTATAGAAATCTTGCTTTGGAATATTGTATTATTCATTTTCAGTGCAATTTTTCCGGCACGCTGTAGCGCGCGCATAATTATGCATAATTGGTGTACGCGGAATATGGAAATATTTCACGAGAAAGAGAAAATAATTACTCTAATCTAATTTTCGACATATTTATATATTGTCATACTTGGTCAAATGAAATTGTTGGAATAACGGACATTAAAGTCTAATATTCTGTCATTTCGCAAAATTAAAACACAGTCACAAAAAGCATTTGTCTCGAGTGAACGTATGCGTATATGTAGGTACATTCAGAGAGATAAAAATAATTCATTTTGTAGAAACGTATCGCCGTAAGTCCATGCAACTCGCATAATCAGCTTATACATGCACTGTTTGAGAAATAGGCAAAACTGCAAAGAAATGACAGCAATATAAAAGCGAGAAATTTATTCCTGCGGTACGACTACCGCAAGGGACGAGTTTGGCGCGAATCCAAGCAAATGATTCGACGAATTACGATCTCGCCATAAAGCCATAACTCACACTCGATCGTGCATCCTGGCATGCACAATTCAAATGACCATGGAGATTTAACAGGAATTGGGAGGAAATAGTGGGAAGTAGTGGGGGAAGGACGAAGCAGGAAATATCCGAGGTGGTGAAACAAAAGGCGATGGCTCTTTGAGATAACCGGAAGTTGGGGACGCCTGAGGCGCAGAACTCTTGGATTTTCGCCAGGTGGAGCAACCACATTCGAAAACGACGATTTAACAGAATGTTCATGAATTCACGCAAAATACCCAAGTATCAAATTGAACTAGAAAATCGCATCCAAACGTTGCACAATGGGTGCATTTCGTTTGTTACATAATTTAGTTGTTAACTGTTTGCAACGTTTTGATATTCTGGTTTTTTGTGTGTTAATTAATTACTGATGTGGCACAGCAAGAGTAACGTATTTCACTTTAAAAGCCAACTAAATTACAAAGAAAGTTGTATGGAATTTCGAAAAATATCCACACAAAGTAGCATCCAAATTTGTAAAGATAATGAACAAAAAGCAGTGTGAGACACTAAATGACTGAAATAATAACTTTATTTGTGAAGGAATACAGAGTACTTAATTGTTATTGATTTTTAAATATTCTGCACCCAGTCAAAATAAAATTAAGAGTTGAAACAATTTCTTAACAAAAAGTCATTCAGCTTGAAGGATTCTGAATGTGGGTATAAAATATTTCTTTCTGAACTGTTGAACTTAACAGCTTGGATTATTTTGAAATGAGAGAATTTTATAATTTTAAATTTATATTAATTTTCAACCTTAGTGAAATTAATTTGAAACATTTTAAACTTTAAGTTACTCAGCAATTTAAGGCTTTAAATTTTAGACTGTATAATTATAATATGAAATTATTCTTTTTTAATAATTGAGACTTCACAGCCCAGCATGGTCTCGAAACCGGGTTAAATATTTTTATTTTTCACGAAAAAAGGGAAATAAATTCTTTTAAATAAAATTAATACATGGAATTCAAGATTTCAAGTCGAAATATATTGCATTTTCAACGAAGTAGTTGAATTTTCAACCAAACGAGACGAATTTTGAACCCAAAGACAAATTTGTAACAAAAGAGCTGAGTTCTGAATTTAAAAATTCAAATAGTTTAGCAAACAAATCAAATAGTTAAATTTAAAAGAAATTATAATTTTGAACCGAACAGTTGCATTTACTACCAAACAGTTGAACTTTCAATCAAAAGAGACGACTTTTCAACAAAATAGTTGAATTTTTAACCAAATAGTTGAATTTTCAACCTAAAAAGATCAATTTTCAACCAATCGGTCGAATTCTTAGCAAAAAACTTTGAACTTTAATCAAATAATTAAATTTTCAGCAAAACATTTTATTTTGAAGCAAGAAAGATGAATTTTTAACTAAATAATTGAATTATATACCAGAAAATAAAAATTTTTATTCAATAGGGATAAATGTTCTATTCAAAAAGGCGAATGTTCAATAAAGCAGTTACATTTTCGACAAAAAAAGATGAATTTTCAACAAAATAATTGAACTTTCATCCAAATAGTTGAATTTTTAACTAAGAAGAATAAACTCTCAACCAAAAATAGTTGGATTTTCTTATTGGGTTCTTTTAATTTAGTTAGCATTCAAGCGAAAAACAAGAAAAGGAGAAGTTTCTTGAAGACATGGGGAAAAAGGAAATTTTTTTTTTAAAGTGTAATATGCGAAGGAGTGTGAAGACTGTAATTGAATTTGGAATTAATCGCGTTTAAGCATTCTCGACTACAAAATTTCCAACTATAAAGACTTGCAATTTGAAAAATTTTAAACTTGGAATACGGATTCACGAAATTAGAACTTTTTAATTGAAAACGGTGTTCATTTAACATTTTCTCAGTACACTCAACTCCCAATATAAGAACCACCCGTTTACGATATCCCTGCAACTGATGGCCTCGGAATTTGTTGATGCGGGGAGCGCGGGAGCCCTGCTCAGTCAAGCATGACAAACAGCAAGAGGGCCGCACTCTCCGCGCATTAGTTGCATCAGGTTGCGTCATGCATTCAAATACAACAGAAATGATTCACCAGACCCCGCCTGTTTACGTTTGCATTCCTCCGATTCAGGATCAAGGCCAATACAAGCCATGCCTGGAACCGTTCTTATATCGGAAGTTGAGTATATAAAGCTTTAATGAGAAATTATTCAATTTTTAATGTTCTCAATTGAAATGAGAAAATTCTTTCAGTTGTGAATATCAATTTTAAAACTTTAATTGTTGTCAAAACTGAAACTAAGTACAGCGAAAATTTGAGAAAAACGGAAAAGCGTCGATTAGATGCATTTTGCTTCGAAAAGTTTCAAAAAGTCGCTTTTTTTAGAGACGAAAAAAGTCGAAAAAGTTGCACGATCCGAGCCCTGCGAGTTTCAACTCGCAAGTCAATCCGTAAACAGTACTTTCGAAACACAAAAAAAAAATTTATGTAATGGAAAATTAGTATAGACGTAGGCTCCGGAAACTACGACCAAGATCTTTCTGCCAGAATGATTGATCGCGATGCAACTGGAGGTACGAGTATATGTCCTCCGGGTCCAGATCAACGTTACACACAATAATTCTGCACCGGTTAAACTGTGCAATGTGCATACGTATATAGTGAGTATACACATTTGAGTCTAAACATTAAACTTAAACTGCACATGTTGAACTGCACACATTAAAATGTACAAATTAATCTCCTACATTAAATTGCACAAACTAAATTCCACAGTTTAAACTGCATATCTAAAATTTGTTCGTTGATAGCAAGTTAAAAAAGACTATACGTCAAACTGCACATATTTACTATACACTTTAAAATCTTGCTTACAACATCTGGGGGGTTTCCCGAAGTTCCAGCCGTCCGAACAAATAATTCTGCTCTACTAACAAATAATGCCAAAGATATAGGTGTTTAAAACACATCTTCCTCTAATATTTCTAAAGAAAAAGGATTTCTAGACAGTTGGAGTACGCCAGAATTATTTCTGACGACGAATAAACCTTCTGGATATAACCTGGGTTCTTATGTACGTATCCTTACTATTCAGCATATTACCATTCCAAATATAAACACATAATTTTTTTAGTTGGATTTATGAAAGCTTACTATTAATTTGTTTCGTTTTAAATGATTTTATAAACAATTATCCGCTTTATTTGTTTATGATGAAATGAATACAGCCGTTTTACTGGCGTGCCTTTGATGATTAATTCAAAGGTTAGACAGTCGAAAATGTAATAAATCATTGTTTTTGTTAACATTTAGCCGACCGAGCGGTCCACCACGTTACTACCGCTTGCCACCAGCGTTCGCAAGGCTTCGAGATATTTTTAGATTCTGACTAAGTTAAATTAGTAAGGATGAATACAATTATCAACACAGAATTTTATCAATTTTCACAGTTTATTTTATTTCGATTTGCTTCGGAAGGTTTAAATGCACGACTTGGAGAATGTCAATTTGAATTGCCTATTTGTTTAAGAAAAAATTCCATCAGGAAGTTAGACTTTTTAAACTTTAATTGGAAGAAAGTACTATGATACTTTGAAGAAATACATTTTGTATATGATCAAAATATTTTGTTATGGAAAAAAATATATTTTCAATTTTTAATATTTTTAATCTGCGATATGGAAGTAGTTAATATTAATGTACGATTCAAAATTATGATTCTAAATTCGCAGTAGAGCATCCCATCTTGAGAGACTAAAAAACGAATAAGGATATACAATCTGTTCAAAACTTGTCATTTGCTATGCAATAACGCGGCACTAGTAGCATGGAAAGCAATAGGGCGATTACTCTAGAGCCCAATATGAAAAAGTAGCTGAAGTGAACCCAAATCGTTGTCAGTGTTCGAGAAAATTTTGACGTGGTACAATAATTGTAAATATTTCAACATGCAGGAAATCGACAGAGACATATTTATTCTATCAACACAGAAGAAAATAAGCATAGAATCAAGAAAATATTGTTAAGAATACGGACCACACAATATCTTTTTGATCCAAGAAAATCTTTCCTGTCTGATGAAAATTAAGTTAAATAGAGAAACCTGATTTTCATTAATAAAACAATTTTTCTTGAGACAAAGAAAATTTTCTTGGATTAGAAAAATGTTGCATCGTCCGTATTCGTATCAATAATTTCTTCATTCCATGCTAATATTTTTTGGGAGGAAGAAGGGGGCAAAGAGAAAAGCAAATAAAATTGGGATTGGAAATCTAGGCGGCGCTGTGATTGCCGCCTGTCATTTACGAATAAAAATGGCGGACGCCTATGTTTCTGATCTCAATAGAAAATGTGAACTAAGAGGAACTTTGCACTCGACCCCGAGATAAATTGATGAATGTTTTAATTTTTTTCCGGTATCTTATAATATTAATGTAGTGAAGGCCTTTTCCGGTTTTTTGATGTCTTTATTGAAATATTGCCGACATGTTTCGAGTCGGATCCGAGTTGAAACATGTTGGCAATATTTCAATAAAAACATGAAAAAACCGGAAAAAGCCTTCACTACATTAATATTATAAATTGATAAAATTGCTCTAACCAAGCCCAAGATTTTTTTAAAGAGAAATCTCTTTACTAATATACATATTATTAACATACTTACGTACATCTTTATTATTAAATTAATTAATAATAAATGTTAAATAATTACGAAATTTTGATTTCAGTTTCACATGGTAGTATTGTCTTGTATTACAGAATTTTCCGTACACCTAGCCCATTCCCAGCTAGTTCGGATTACAGAAATTTTCATAATATACAATACATAAACAAAAATACTAGGCAGTGCCTAATTTTAAACCGAAAGTTTATGAAACTTTTCAAATTTTAGGTTGAAAAAGTTCAAGTCGGGACTTTTAAATATAAATATTCCGAAATTCAAAAGTTTTAAATGAGACTATTTCAGATTGAACTCTTTCCAATTATAAACGTGGAAACTAAAAATTCCGAAATTGAACTTCTTAAATTGTAAAATTAATTTCGATCGAAAATTTCGAAACTAAAATTAAAAACTAAAATGGCCAACGGCCATGCCACGCTGAAAAAACCAGTTCTCGTCAGATCACTGAAGTTAAGCAGCGTTGGGCGCGGTTAGTACTTGGATGGGTGACCATTCGAGAATACTGTGTGCTGTTGGCATATTATGGGTGTGGTGAGCCCAAATTTGTAGTTATTTATAACTACAAGAAAACTATCCACCTAGAAACACTACCCGAATCGGGTAGTGTCACGCCTACCCTGAAAGGGAAATGGCTTAATGGTATACAAAAGATTTTTAATTGGAACCATTTCAAATTAATAATTTCATATTCAAGTTTTATATGTAAATTAAAATTATATGTATAATTCTTTCATTGATCTTCATACTATTTGGATGCACTGGGAATCCCATTTACGAACGACTTAAATGGGCATTAAACTCCCATTTAAGTCGTTCCTAGAATTTCAGTCCTCGGAATTTTGGCAATGCCGGGACCGCGCGACCGGGAGAGAGGCGGTGCTCAGTCGTGCATGACAAACAGTAGCGTAGCACCAAAGCGGGCAGTACCCTCAGGGCGTTAGTTGCGTACGATGTTAGGATGCCTCTAAATGCAACATAAATGGTTCGTCCGACCCTGAATGTTTACGCTCGGAACGAGCGAATGTTGTGTTCAATTTAAGTGAAGGCCATTTAGGACCATGCCCGAAATCGCACTTAAATGGGTTTCTCAATGTAACAATACAGGAAAAATGAAACGGAAATGAAAAAATATTCAAATTTAAAAGCCCCACCAGTTACATATTCATGGATGGTAAAAATGTATTATTTAAGCTTCACACATTGAACTTTTCAAACTATATAATTTCAAACTGAAAGGTTCAAGGTTTTTGAATTTCAGAACTAAAACAAAAAAAATCTTTAGGTTAAAAATATAATTATTTAAAATTTAAACGTTTAAAATTGAAAGTTTTTAACTTTTTGTAGTTTAGAAGAGAACAAGTATGAACTTCAAACATTTGATCTAAAACAATATGTAAGCCAAGGGAGTCATCGCGGATCAGATGGTATCGTGATTGGGTTATGTTCTAACACGCCTTTGGTAGCCAAGCTGGCGTGCGGGTTCGGTTTTCAAAGCCAGAAGCGATGCTTGTAAGCATTTGGAGAAAGTTTCCCTTCTCTCCCTTGGCATACTACCCCAAAGATACCCCAAAGTTCTAATTAACCCTATAGTACAATTGCTAATGACTCTGGCAGTCAAAGCGACTATAAACCTCTGATTAATAAAAAAAATTCAAGACTGCAATATTTTATCAATTCATTAATTGTGCAATTGTCTCTTGTATCTCCGTCTCCACTGCCTTGCTCCCCTCTACCTTCTTATTAAACACTATTAAAATGCAAAAATGAAATAAAAATAAATGCTTACTATATCCTTTACTCATTTTCTCAGTTTTTCAATTTCAAGAATATGCTGGTAATTGCCAGGGATTTCGTTAGGAAAAAAACGAAGCGGGTGACGTTTGTCTCGTTAGGGCAAATAAGTCGATCACCAAGTCGAGCGTACTGAATAGCATTTTATTTCCATTCCCTAGTCGCTTACCGCCCTCCGTCGTGTCTTTCTAAAGGGGATGACAGAGTCGAAGTGAGAGAAAAATTGTAGGGAGAGGAAAAGTAGTAAAAGAAGAAAAAAAAGTAAAAAAGAAAGACGTGAAATCAGCAGCGTCGTGAAGTGCGTTCCTCACGTTCTCTTTTCCTTTCCCATTCCTCTTTTCCTCTTGAAAGTAGGTGAATTTAATTGAGGAACAGTAGGCAAAAAGGGCAGAGAGCTTGCTGCGAAGAAGAGGGATAAGGGAGTAAACAGAAATGGAGACAGGAAATCTCGCGAATCTCGTTAAAACTCACGAAGCTGGGATAGCATAATGTTGCACTTTGTGTTCTTCTACCGAGACATTTGCTGAGCAATCGCCTTTTCTTTTCAGATGATTCAAGAACCTACCGATACACTATTTTTTACGACTCTCGCACTTCACATTTTTATCTCATTAGGAGAATAAGCTAAATCAGAGCGGAGTAAGTGGTTTTTACAAAATGTTATTCTCTTTATCACCAGTTGATATTGATTTACATTTCTAAGATAACATTTTAATAGCAATAATCGCATATTATTTTATAGAGAAAAAATTGAAACTTTGAAAATTGAAATTGTTTTAACATTTCAAGTGTTTAAAGCACATATTTTTAATTTTTGCAAATACTAATTTCAAAACTTCTGCCGAAGAAAAACACATACATTTTTACAAATGAGGGCAATAGAGTGGCCCAAAAACCAAAATTTTAAACTTAATGCTGCACACTCCACCTCCTATTTTGTGAGGTTCTCGAAAAAACTGAATACGTGTTTTTCCCCCCTAAAGATTCTCATAAGAATATAAAGGAAACATTTTTTTTTTGTAAAATCCGCCCAAAACGTGCAAATGTAACTTACGAGAGTTTATGTATTTTTAATTAATTTTTTATTGTTTAAACAATGTTTGTTCATTTGAACAATTTTAACTCCATAGAGTATCGCAAATTAAGGGCATTTTATGAATTCTATCATCTATCTAATAAACTTAGAGCATTGTCAAAGCATGTTTCAAAAGCTTAGCCTAAATCTTAATTTTTCCAAGTAACTTCTTAATTTTAAAACAATTTTTATTTGTTTAAACAATTTCTTACCTCATAATATCGCGAGTTAATGGTATTATCTGAATGCTTTGGCCTAATTTATGAATGTGAAGAGTGAAATTCTTTATTTTAATTGTCTATTTATTGTTTGAACAATGTATAATTGTTTACATGCAACTTTTGACAGGAAAAAGCTAGAGAAACTTTTTTTTTCTACTTTTTTTTAATAAGTTCCATTACTTTCTCCTAATTGTTAGATGTTTTAACTTATTGCTCATTGTTGAAACAATCTGTATACGTTTGAACAAATTATTATCTTATAATATCGCACATTAATGCTATTTTCTGTATGCTATGTCCTAAATAATAAATATGAACACTTATTTCTGCAATATTCGTTATTTTTAATAGTTCATATTTATTCAAGAGTTGGTCTTAAAGTAATCGTAATAACGAATTTGTTCAGAAATAGGTTTATAAGGTTTGAATTTATAAGAAAAAAATAGTTTAAGCAAATAAATTTTGTTCAAAAACTAGCAAGACAGTATAATTTTCTAGCTTTTTCGTTAAAAGTTAGATTCGAACAAAAATACATATTTTACACGATATTCAAATACTAAAAAGTCAGGGATAAAAATAGAAACTAATTTTTAACGCTTTAATTTTCAAATCGGACATAATTTTAAAAGTGCAATTCGCAACTTTTCAGTAAAATATCTTTAACTGTAAAAGGTTTTAATCTTAAACATTCCAAAGCTGAAAGCTACATACAAGGAATGTTGTTAACTTCAAATCCTTCCCATTTAAAATTGTAAAAATGTAAACTATTTTAGTCTGAATTTATGCAAACGCACAAATATCATTTAGAAACTACTGCCCATTATTTGTATCATTATTAAAAATCTCCTACACAATAAATCGTGAGGCATTCTTGCAGTGTAGAACTGTGCAGAGGATAAAGTTTAATTTAAATAAAAATAATTGTATTTTTTCGTTGCTTAAATTGAAGCATTCAGAAATGTTATGAATGTAACAATTTCGTAAATGCGTACATGATGATTTATGACTTTCCATATTTAAAGTGTCATTTATAATTTAAATAATTTAAACAAAATCGGCACAAAACTTATAATTATTTTTATTGTATTTCCCAAGACTGAAATACGTATTTAGAGACTAGAAATGTTTCAAGGAAGAATAAATATTGGGGGGAAATTATGATACATATAATCTGATGATAATTGATCGTATATAAAGTTATATCCATTACGCGCGAAGAGGTATCTTATGACTTTGTTTAATATGCTAATGGCTATTAAACAAGTGTTACCTTGCGTTTAACACGATATGATATTCATAACGCGCGAGAGTGAAACGGGGGATATTAAATTAGCATAATATTAATAATACCGCCAACTTGTTATGTTTTATTACGAATAGTTAAAATACCGGGAGCCGAATGACTTTCCTACCCTGCGGCTGGGGACATTTAGAATTTTAATATTGCGTATCAGAGCGGCAATATGCTGGCTTAGTTCTCTCAATGACTCCTTCAAGATGTTTCACAATGGGACAAGTCACAATATTCGCGCAATACCTCTTCTTGTAACGGGTGTCATTTGAATCTCAACCAGGGATCTTTTTCCTTTAAGACATTTTTCACAGCGCGTGATTTTCTGGAGATTTTCTTCTACTTTTTCTCGGCCCCTTGCCGATATCCCTCCCAGACCTCTCCATCAAAAAAGACTCTACTTTGCATTATTCAACCACAAAAACGCAAGAAACGGTCTTTTAATAGATGCGGATGCAAGACGAAAAAGCTGTCCTACTAAGTTCTCTGATTATTTGATAGCCTTCTCTTTTAATCCTTGTTTCTTTTGCCTCCTACATATACAAGTCTTCTCATTTTTATAATCTGAAAAATCAAAATGGAAATTAAAGGTGAAACGGAGTACTAAACAATGGCGCAAACAGCTTTTAAGAAAAAAAAATCGTTGCACATGTTATATTGTTTCAGATATGATTGAAAATGGTCATTTTTGTACTCTTAGGTTAGGATATCCAAAATCCTGAAGTATATAAACAACTTGGACAATATATTCGTGTTTAGGACATCAAAATCCTTCGAGTTCACCTAAGTAAAGTCTTTGGGTACAAAGTTTGTCGGCATGTGCAATTCATAATTTTTGAATTGTATGACTTTCAACTAAAACATTTCATGCTAATCTGAATCTAATTTTTTATTTTCTAATGTTATGAATATAATTTTAACTCAAGTTTCCGAAAGACCGAGCAAATTATTTAAGATTTCAAGTGGTTGAAAATTTTGCGAATCCGCATAGATATAACCTTCTTTTATCAAGCTCTTCAAATGTTTGACATTTTAAATGTCAATAAATGTTGAATAATAAATAATAATAATAAATTATCAATATAAAAAAATTGAATGCGACACATGATTTTTTTTTAAAGTACTGAATAACCAATTGCTGTTAAGGACTGACCATAGAACTGACATTACATCAATCGTAAAAGCTCCTATTCCAGTAAGTTTTCTCACTCTTAAAAAATAAATTTAATAATATTTAAACTTAATATTTATTGATTTCTTATAAAAATTAACTCAGTTTAACGGTTTGACGTGCCGTAAAGATGTAATAATTATTTTCCGTATTCATGACACATGGAAATTCTTTATTTTATAGTTTATTTCATATGCAAAAATTGAATCTACAGTTAAATATTAAAGAAGTCAATGAAATGATGAAAAGTTAGTTATTCATTGTTAGATGTTATATTCTAAAATTCTATTAATATTAATTTTATTAATAATAAAAAATCCTACTATAATTTGAAACGACCCGCTAACGATCAACTACTTGACGAAGATTGAAAACTGAATAATTTAATTTAAGAAGATAACTGCAGTAGTCTATATAAAGTGAAAAGCAATACGTCGTACTGTCCAAATTAAGTTGAGAGTGACATTAAAAATGACAAAATTATTCACACATTTAACCAAAAGTATAATGGTTGAATATTTTTCAATTTATTGTGTGATATATATCATAACATGCAAAGACAAATAATTGAATAAAAATTTAAATTATTTTATTTTAAATTCCCAAACAAAATGTTTAAATTACAGAAAAGAGGGAATAACGAAATTGTTTTTCGATTAAATGAAATAAAAACCTTCAATTAATTGAATGATCTTTGGAGTGGCAATTGACCCAGCCCTGATGTGAAAATGAACAAAGGCAATAGAAATCATTTGTTTCGAATCATTAATTGTGAATTCTCTTTAAATGACCAATCACTGTCTTCAAATATAGGTCGAGTATGCATCGAGCACATAACTGACGAGTCGGTCATTCAGTTTCATCATCTTTGATTTCTCAATATAATTGCATTTAAATTAGGCTTTTTTTGTTAACTCTGTATCAAGAAGACCATCCAACTTTAATTATTTTATAAATAATCTGATATGAATTTACAATCTGCTATATTTATGTTTAATGAAAGGTCAGAGGTCAAATATGACATACCAAGGGTGAAATTTCACAGATTCAAATGTTGCGTTTTTTGTTGGAATTCCTGAAAATAATGATAATTAAAAATAGTTCTTTTAAACAATTTTCTTCGTAAGCTAGAGGTGAGTTACAACGTAAGTAAATGTAAAGTTTAAGTAGGGCTAGGTCCGAAAGCTTTGTAGTGGCTCTACCATTATTCTACGATCGCATTTACGATGGAACTGTTAAATTCGGTACTAACAGCACGTTAGAGACACTTGCAGGGCCCTTTTACGAGCCACCTTCGCGATACCATCCAGAAGTCCCGCGGCAATGCGAGAAATTACCCCTTCCGCCGTTCCACCCTTACAAGGTTTCTAGATTACGTATATTTGACTTCCGCGAGATTGGTCTCAAGATGCTAGACAGAGGAGATAAATTCTTCCCGTTGCGACACTAACATTTAATGGAGAGTCTAACTCCAATGAACTTATGTAATCCATAACATCCTCCTTCAAATGCACTTTCTTCCTCTCATACTAACCGTCCTTTTCCCGCATTTAATGAAGTTAAATGAAATATTACGACTTCAACATGAACTATTTTAATTATTGCTTCCTCATAGAGGGATCTTTGTAATGACCTAAATTTTCAAATATACCTTTTTGACATATTTTGATATAATTCGACCCCAGGAGCTCGAAAATGAAGTTTTTAAAAAATGTTCATGTGTTTATGTGTGTGTGTGTGTGTAACTTTTTTCTGTTCACCATATCTCGAAAAGTAAAAGAGCTATAATCATGAAATTTTGATGAAGTGTAGCTCGGATTGATTTCCAGGTCTGATAGGATTTTGAGCTAGATCGATTATTTCGAAATAGTATTTTTTTGTGTTTAGAGATTTAAAAAGAAAAATTTTACCTCGTTTATATAAGAAAAACTTTTTTGATATTCAAAATACAACGATACAATATCTAACTTATTTGTTCGCGTCTCTGAAACGCATCGGTCGACCTATTGTTGAAACCTTTATGACCTACGAGTACCGATTTATGAAGTTTCAAAAAATGGTTTGGTCTGTTTATATGAGCAAAATTTTTTCGTTATTCGAAATACGACAATATCACATATAAAGTATTTGTTGGCGTCCTTGAGACGCATGGATTGACCAGATGAACTTTTCATAACCCACCAGTACCGATTTATGAAGTTTAAAAAAAATGGTTTATTCCATTTATGAAAAAAACTTTTTTGATATTCAAAACATGACAATATTACATGTAGATTTTTTGTTCGCGTCCTTGAGACTTATCGCCTGACCTATTGGTGAACCTTCCATGACCGAACAGTACCGATTTATGAAGTTTCAAAAAAAATTTGTATTCTATTTATACGAGAAAAACTTTGTTCATATTAGGACTACTACAGTACTGTTTCTGGAGTGTTTGTTTGCATCTTCGAGACACGGCGAATGACCTATTGACGAACCTTCTATGACCTCTTATGATCTAGCAATACCGTTTTATAAATTTAACAAATATTTTGTTTATCTTGTTGACATGAGGAATACTTTTGTAGTATTGGGAATACAACCATAATGTATATCATATATTTGTTCGCGTCTTCGAGACGCGTGGATTGATCTATTGTCGAAATTTCGAAGACCATTATTGATTAATCAATAGCCACTCAGAAAGTTTTAAGAAAAGTTACATTGTTTCAACGAGGTTTTAATTTAAAATATAAAACTGCCGTAGGTCAGAAAGTTGTTCATTGTAACACTACATATCAATTTACATTTTGATGGGCCCTCTGATTTTCTGAAAATAAAATTTTCGGAAAGACAGAAACATGTGTGTGTGTATGTATACCATTAAGCCATTTCCCTTTCAGGTTAGGCATGACACTACCCGATTCGGGTAGTGTTTCTAGGTGGATAAATAAAAAAAATGAACAATATTGAAAGTATACATTTTTTTCTTTTGATAGGGAAAACCTCCCTCTATGAGGAAGCAAATTTATTTGATACTTGAAGCAAAATGCTCATAAAATGAGCACAAATGCACCCATAGTGAATACGTCGATACTACTTTGCAGCCGTATTTTATATTTGTTTCAAAATAGTTAGTAAACTTTTTTGTCTTTTATTGAATCAGAAATGACAACATATTGTAAAAAATAGAATCTTTTTGAAAAGTGTTCTGCGAGTGATACTATACACGTTTTCTGGAAAGAATTTTCGATATTTCGTAAGTAATTCAACACAAGTGAAAAAGCAAATAGTCTAAGATGGAAGATGAGCCGCAAATTTATGAGGTCTAACTGGAGGAATGGTTTCTACTACTTACCACCGGTGCCAGTTGAAGAGGAGTTCAAAGAAGTTGGGGCGACATAAAAGAATGATGATTGCGAAGTACAAGAAAAACTCAGCAGTGATATTTTTTATGCGAGGAACGTGTTAACCTTTAATAAACTTAATTCACAATCCCAGATGAAAAACAAGTAATAACCTCAGAGCCTTGAAGATAATTAACCAGGTCAATTTTTAGGCAATAAATTTTCCTCTAAAAAGAGAAATAACAGAAAAAACACAGAAAAAAGGATCTGTTTTATTGCTTAAAAAAATCATGAAAAAGTATTACCTTATTTAGAAGTTTGACTAAATAGTTAATTCTTATGAATTTTGTATGAAATTTGAGAACTTCTTACTATACATATTGAAACGGGTGCTTCATCAATGTGGTATATAAGCTCTGTGATTCAAATGAATAATACATTTCCCTTATGCAGCTTGAAGTATAGATTATTCTATTAACCATTCGCATTGAAAACTACTAAACTCCTTCTAAAAAGCTTTTTATGCTCCTTCGAAGTTCAAATGAATAATTAACGATCCTACAAAACTCTCAGCTCAGTATTATCTCGTTCCAAATGAGCAAAGTTAGAACGATTATTTGCATCTGTTAAAATCACGAACTGAGTTTAACTTCAGAAAATGAGTCAATCATTTTTTTTTCAATAGTAAAATTTTCACTACACGGAGAGACTTTTTGCTGGAAAAATTACTAAACTAGGTTGCAATGGAAGGACAAAGGCGATAATTTGTGTATTTTAATAAAGTGATAGTAAGTTATATTATTTTAATATGACATTTTCCTATTTAGAATAGCAGGTATTATTATTTTCTGTAGTAAAATCTGAGGTAGGAAAAACTAGTAGAGGAATTATTAAACTATACAAAAAGGATAGAAGTAGTTAGTATCTAAAATAACATGAATGACTAAATTTTTCTGTAAAATGACTATTCTCTGTATGAAAATGCATAGGGAAAGCGATAGAGGGGAGACCAGCGCTGTGATATAAAGCCGATGGGACCCGAAATGTCCGTGAAGTTAGCACACCAACAATTAAATATCCAAATTTTGTTTGATGGAATCGTTTGGATGTCGTTAGGATGCGTTTGGAAGCCAATTTTTTTCGTTAGGACGGCAAAACTCAAAAAGATATTGAGTTTTCAAAATTGGAGTGCTAACTTCACGCTGCGGAACAGTAGATAAGTAAGGGGGTTTCTGGATCAATTAGTATTAGTGCGTGTCTGTGTTAGGTAAGCCTGTGTGCGTGTGTCTGTGTGAGGTTGACATCGAGACCGTTCTAGAACATTCCTTGATGACGTCACAGATAATATTGCGCAATTGTGCCAGCTAAATTCAAGTAACAACAGGTTCAAGGTTATTTCTTATCTGAAGAATGTCGCGTAAATCCTTTTAAGGTTACATTTTGCTTTGTCCTGGCAATTTCTACTGCGTCATATAGTTATTGCAAGAAAAACAAGGATGATTTATTGCTTCCTTAGAGATAACATATTTATTTAATGCGCCAAAAGGTGCAGGTGTATAGATGAAATTTGATACTGAGGGCTATGCATGACATCCTGTTTTGTCTATAAATTTGATTTATTGCTTCCTTATAGATAACATATTCAACTGAAAAATTCCTGCCTTTATTTAGTGTGCAAATAATTCGTGAGAAACATTCTTCTGCAGTCTAGAACCTTCTAGAACTCAAAGAGGTAGATATATTACTATTAGAGAACATTCTTGATAACTGTATCAAATTATACTGCGCAATTTCTGAAAAGCATTTTTTAGTAAACAAGTTCAAGGTTATTTTCAATGACGCATTACATTTTGCGTTGCAAAAAATTATATTCCAAACGTGTCGATTATAATGTAGAACGTTCTAGAACTCAAGGATAAAAAGGAAGATAAAAAAAATTAGAAATAACAAAATATTTTGAGTCAATTGAATAATAATATAGGTAAAAAAGTGTCTGAAGGATTCCTTATGGTAGGTCATATGTTCGGGATCCTTATCGCTTTATTCTGGTATCGAGTAGCGAGCGAGGACTAGAGAGATAACGTTCAGACTTGTTTTAGACGTTTTGATTTCAGAAGCATTCATGAATCGACAGTCTCAAGCTGCATACATTTCATTAGACTCTGCTTTCGTTCTCTAGAGATCAGTTCTTTTTACTGCTCGCAAAAGTTCGCTTTCTTAGTCGACCCACAAAGTTTGATAATCATTCTTTTGCCATATGCTAGGTCCCGTCAACCTCTCTATGTGTTACATGAAATAAGATACTGCAAACAATTTCGAGACTCAAGAGAGAGATAATACAGCGTGCATTTTATTTCAAGCTTTTTCACACATGCTTTAACTTATATATATATTAAGAGTGCACTATCCGACACTTATCGCTCCTTAACAACACTTGATATGAGGTCACATGCCTTTTTTATTCACAGATATATGCTCGTTTTTTCAGCACCTTTTTCATCTCTTATTTAGAAAGGGCAGTTTTGCATATTACACGTTGAAAATTTAAATTTATAAAAAAAAAACAAGCTAAGTACAAAATAAATGTTTTGTAATTTTCAATCATCCACTAAAGCTACTGTATAATATAGTTTTTATAGAAATCGAGGATGATTTTATTGCTTTCTGTCTTAATAATTTAATTCAAAGGTTAAAAATTTTATGCAAACGTATTCAAGGTTATTTGTTATTTTCTGACGATGCATTACATTTTTTACTTCGCAAAAAATTATCTTCCAAACGTGTCGAATATGATGTAGAACGTTTTAGAACTTTGTTCCATCATATAATGCAATACTTCAAATTATACTAGGCAATTTCTGGAAAGAATTTTTCGTAAACAACTTGAAGGTTATTTTAATGACGTATTACATTTTTGCGTTGCAAAAATTATATCCCGAACGTATGGATTATAATGTAGAACGTTCTAGAACATTAAGACAAAGAGGGAAATATATTAATAGACAAGGATAGCAAATGTGCATCTATAAAAAACGCGCTTCGCATATAGTTCTCTCAGTTGTCATCCAGCATTTGAGAAATACGCAAGCATAAAAAAAAAGTAAAGTGAACTGAACATTGATATAGTGATTTAAAATATTTTTTGAACTGTTTTCATACAACAGTACAGTTTTGTACACTTTAATATATACTTTTTAGACTTTTTAAAAGTTAATTCTTATTATTAACATACATTCAGTGGCATATACGACACCTGGTGTTGAAAATCGGTTAGTGCTCCTTCTTATTATTTGAAATTTACACACAGTGCCATCCGTTGGAATATTTGTGAAATTGTTTGCCTATAAAAGTCACTTCATAGCGAATTTTTTTTCTAGTTGTTCTCTAACCATCCTATGAGAATAATATTCAAAAATGGAATCATTGGACTGTAAGAAGGTTGTCCAGATTTACGATAATGCATATGACATTTTTAATGAAAATGCAACAGCTTCGGAGATCTTATACTGGAAGCATCAGTGCACCCAGGATATTCGAAGGCTCAATAAAATTTTGCGTCAGGGGAACCAAAATTTATCTTTGGGCCAAAAAAATAAACTACAAGCAACTATTGGCCTACTGACATCCAAAAATAGATTATTCACAAAGCTACAGAAGAGTGGAACTGGTGTGAACGAGGGTTTGGACAGGAAAGGAGACAGGATCAGATGGCAGGATCTGGTGTCTGCATTTAAGAGTCGAGTGAGAACAGGTTTGGTTGTAAATTTAACCCACAAAGATTTAGATACTTTTCTCGAAGATTCAAAAACAGTGATAACTTGTACATTAAAAAACGCTTTGAAAAGTTTCATTCCAGGTTTAAAAACAAATGTTATCCTAGCTGCAAAATTCAGTGCTATAGAAAACGGCCAGGAAATTGAAGAGATTAAATTTTTTAATACTAAAAACGAACTTATTTTACAATCAACTGAAATAAATGAATGGTTTGAAAGTAAAGTCAGAGAGCAACTTTTGATTAAAGTAGAGGATTTCCAGCAAACAAAATCTGGATGGAAATTAAAAGAAATTATAAATTTAAATGTAAACATAAATAAATATACACCTTTCACAGCAGGCTCATCAACTTTTGTGAGTTTACCTAAATTTATCAGAGACAAAAAAGCAGTCGTAAATATTGAGAACAATGACGAATACTGTTTTCTCTGGTCGGTAATGGCCGCTCTTCATCCTGCGAAAGATAATGTATCTCGCGTCACTTCCTACCCTCATTTTAATTCAGAACTCAAACATGATGGAATCAGTTTTCCCATCACTTATGAAAATATAAAAAAATTCGAAAAAATAAATGAATTGCGCATCAATGTTTACGGTGTAGAACATGAGGAAAATATGAAAAAAGATGAGATTGTCCCTCTGTATATAAGTAATGAGAAATCGAAATGCCCCACAATTCACTTGTTAATGCTTGAAAATACTGATTTTGATGACAGCGAAAATAATCCAGTGTATCACTTTGCGTGGATAAAAAATCTATCTCGTCTCATAAAATCACAGTTTACAAATTCTAAGTGCCGCACATGGTTCTGCGATAGGTGCTTGTGTCACTTCAAATTTGAAAAATCTCTAATAAAACATAGAGCTGATTGTGAAAATTTAAATAACTGTAGAGTCATACTCCCAACAGAGAAGGAAGGTGGGAACATATTAAAATTTAAAAATCATAGATACAAGGAAAATGTACCATTTGCTGTATACGCAGACATTGAATGTTTGCTGGAACCAGTTACAAATTCTCAAATAGATCAAGCGGCGTATCAAAAGCATATCCCCACAAGTGTTGCATATGATACAAAGTGCAGTTTCGATGATTCAACTTCAGAACCTAAAGTTTATCGGGATAAAGACTGTATTCAATGGTTTATAAACGAATTAAAAGATTTAGCAATTAAAGTGAATTCCCGTTTTCAAAATCCAGTACCAATGGAAAAATTAACAACAAAGCAAAAACAAGATTTTCTAAATGCTAAAGTATGTCACATTTGCGAAAAAGAATTTAAGAAAGATGATGTGAAACATCGTGACCACTGTCACTTCACAGGTAAGTACCGTGGTCCAGCACACGGAAGCTGCAACATCAATTACAAAGACTCTCATGTAATTCCAGTAGTTTTCCATAATTTATCTGGCTACGACTCACACTTTTTTATCAAAGAGTTAGCCAAAAGTTTTGAGGGACATGTCTCTTTACTGCCAATCAATAAGGAAAAATATATCTCATTTACAAAAGATGTTCCAGATACTAAAGTCAAACTTAGATTTATCGATTCTTTCCGATTTATGCCAAGTAGTCTAGAGAAATTGGCCTCATATCTCAATGACAGTGAAAAAACAATTACGAGAAAATTTTACAAAAATGACAGTGAATTCAATCTATTAACGAGAAAAGGTGTATTCCCATATGATTACATTGACAGCTGGCAAAAATTGGAAGAAGAGAGTCTACCTCCAAAAGAGGCATTCTATTCAAAATTAAACGATTGCCACATTTCCGATGAAGATTACCAACATGCGTGTAAAGTGTGGGAAACTTTTAATTTGCAAACTTTAGGGCAGTATTCAGATTTGTACCTCAAAACCGATGTACTGCTTTTAGCAGACATTTTCGAAAACTTTAGAAAAACTTGTTTTGCAACATATAAATTAGACCCTTTGCAATATTGCACAGCACCGGGACTTTCTTTTGATGCAATGCTAAAATACACAGGAATTGAACTACATTTACTAACTGATGTTGAAATGTTACTATTAATTCAGAAAGCAATCAGAGGTGGCGTTTCACAATGCTCAAACAGGTTTGCAAAAGCAAACAATCGATTTATGGGAGAAGATTTTAATCCATTCGATCCCGAGTCATACATTTTTTACTTTGACGTCAACAATCAGTATGCTAAAGCTATGAGTGAACATTTGCCATATCAAGATTTTGAATGGTTTGAAAATTTTGAGAATAATCCAAATTTTTTCAATGTGCCTGATGATTCACCTGAAGGTTATATTCTTGAAGTAGATCTAGAGTACCCAGAAGAGCTTCACGATTTTCACAAGGACCTTCCATTATGCCCAGAACACTTTGTGCCTCCTGGTTCAAAATGTACGATTCCAAAGTTAGTAACCAATTTGCTACCAAAGAAAAATTATGTACTACATTACCGAAATCTAAAAATGTACTTGAAATTAGGCATGAAACTAACGAAAATTCATCGTGTGCTAAAATTCAAACAAAAGGCATGGCTAAAAGACTATATCGATTTAAATACAGAACATAGAAAAAGAGCGGACAACGAATTTGAAAAGAATTTCTATAAATTAATGAACAATTCCGTCTTTGGAAAGACTATGGAAAACGTCAGGAAGCACAAAGATGTTAGGCTTGTGACAAAATGGGAGGGGAGATATGGTGCAAAAGCTCTAATTTCTAAACCAAATTTCCACAGTTGTACCATATTTGATGAGGATATGGTAATCATTGAAATGAATAAAACGAAAATTTTCTTCAATAAACCCATCTATATTGGATTCACGGTTCTTGATATATCCAAAATAATCACGTACGATTTTCATTATAACTATATTCTACCAAATTTTGGAAATTGTGCAAAATTACTATATACAGACACAGACAGTCTCATCTATCATTTCACTGTTCCCAACTTTTACGACTACATTAAACGGGATATTCATAAATTTGACACGTCAGATTATCCTCCCGATAATGTTTACGGAATTCCTCTAAAAAATAAAAAAGTATTAGGTCTCATGAAGGATGAATGCAACGGCGAAATAATGACTGAATTTGTGGGCTTGAGATCGAAATTGTATGCATATAAGGTTTTGGGTGAAGATGAAAAAAAGAGGGCTAAGGGTATCAAAGGATCAACATTAAAAACCATAACATTCGACGATTATAAGCAGACTCTCACATCTTGTCAAAATCTGATTAAAACTCAACACCTAATCCGAAGCCGAAAACACGAGGTTCACTCAATCATCCAAGATAAGATTGCTCTCAGCTGGCATGACGATAAAAGAATGCTACTCCCTGGTACCACCGACACTCTTCCATGGGGATATAAACATACAGTCTCTGAACCCATGGAAGTCGATGCATCCAATGTATAAAGTAATGAGTAATATGTAGTATTTGTATATATATGTATATGTAGTATTTGTATATAGCTATGTACATTGTTACTGTACGCTACGGAAAATTGTATATATGTATAGAAATAAGCATGGTGATAAAACATGATAAGTGATGTGGATATATGAGTGAGAGAGATAGAGATATATCGATGAGAGAGATCTAAGTATATGTACTGTATATAGCCTTTGATGTAACAGATATAGTCTACAGTGAATGGAATGAATCATCTTTATAATATGTATAAATTGTATATATGTGAATTAGAGGAAGGAGTCGAAAAAAACTGTACAATTGTTTGTGAAATACAAGTTATTTCAAATAAAGAACAGAAAATTAATTGAATCTAAATTGGTGTTTTTTATTTAATGAAACCTGAAAAAATCGTTTTCTCAAACTGCTGTAGCTATCGGATGCAACCTGATCCAGCAGACGTAATCTCTCAATGCCGAGGACGATGCCAGCGATGTTCACTGACCTAACCATTTGCTTATCTACTATTCGCACTTATTATTATAAGGGCAAGGAACTCGGAAAAAACAACACACGTTTCTTTTTATTTTTTGCTTTTTTATTTATTTCCAAAAAAGCCAGTACATTATACTTAAAAATAAGTAGACTATAAATTAAATATGTAGAAAAATATTTTCTTATCTCTACAAATTAAAAACTAATCTATCAGAACTGTTCCAAAGACATCCAGTTTTTCAATAAAAGTACATTTTCAATTGCGCAATTAGAGTAATTTTCATACATATGATGAGTACATATAATATCATTAATTCGAAACATCTCACGCAATCCCTGCAGCGAGGGACATTCCAAATCAAGCATATCAACAATTTCACACGATATTTCCACAAATTGTTGCAGCCAATTCTTTTTTTCTCATCCTTTCACATACATTTTTGTTGCATCTTTTAAAACGCTCTCGAGTATTACAGGTACTAGAGAATAGGGCAAATCACCAGAATTCCAAAGTATTCCATGATGTTTCCGCTCTGCCCAAATGTTTATAGACTTATATTTTGGTGGAACGTTGTTCCACTTGCAGGGTGGTTGAAAGAGAAAAGAATATGGCTTTTTGACTGTCTCATCATAGATTGGTAATATAGACAATTCTTTCAAGACAAATTTATTGATTGGTAACTTGAAACCCTGCATATCCAAAATGTACTGCATCTTGAATGCAACTAAACTATTTGTTCGTGCTTACAGCAGTTTTATACCAACTTTTTCACCACACCACTTATTGGCTTATACTCAACTATACGATCATGCAAAATTAAGCAATATGCTGACGTTTGAGCGGGAAAATTTTCACTACTTTGAAATTCCAAACGAACGTCAACTGGACCGTATTTCAGTGACTCATTTTGTTTAGAACAGTCAATTACTACTAGAGGTGCATACTGTATAAATTCTCCTCTCGATAGCAATGGTTGCGGTTCTTTACCATAGTAATTAGCTTGAAAGTTTGTATACATTTCATAAAGAAGAGCGTACTGATTTCGATTAATATCAAGATTCAAATTACTATAAGGATAACACTGATCATTCAAAAGTAGTTTGACATTAGTCAGATTGCAATGATCAAAGTTGCTAGAACTTCTAGCAGTATTATTTTTTCTGTTTGTTTGAAATCCAAGTATGAGAAATCTCGGTTTTTCCAATTGTGTTGAGGTTTTTACTGTCCAAACATGGTTTGAAGTAGTTGGAAGTAGAGGATATTCATACAGTTCCCAAGTTCGAAAACTTATTGGAATAGATGGATCTTTTTCAATATATTTTAGCAACTGAAATTTTCGTGAATCTGACAGTCTAACGCTAGGCAATAGCCACTCTATTTTATTAATTTCAATTTTATACTGCTCGATGGGAGCTGCTTGCAAGATGGCACTGGCATCACTTTTTGATCTTGTTAAAATCAGTTCATGCTTAGCATTGACAATGATTTTGTGATAATCTTCAGCAAAACCAAATATCATGTTGAGCGGTATGGCTACATCAAAGTAGCCAGTATCGATGGTTAATGATTGATTATTATCATTTATTTCAAGCCAACCAGTATTCTGTATGTAACGTGATTGCCCAGGATTTAGAGATATATAATTTTTCATGAGACTAGTGAGGCCGACATTTTTATTTCTATCAATTTCTATTGCATTGATTTCATATCTAGCTTCTTCAAACAAATGACAGATGGCATTAGAAACTAAAACTGTGCTTGTCACTGGTGCTCCATCAGTTCTTACAATTCTTCCATGTACATGAAGTGAGCTTTTGCTTGGCAGGAGACAGTGGTCCTGATTTTGAACAGCAATCCGAATTTCATCACCGTTGTTGAAGGTTTATGAGGCATAAGGCTGATGTGCATGAATTTCACAGTGTGCAATTGACTCATCAAAGATGATTGGTGCTTGAATATTTAAAATTTCCCCCTCCATGACAAATTATCAAACGTTGATAGACAAATTTACAGATGCAGGTGCAAAAAATCTTGAATCTCTTTATTCTCTTCTTCTTTTGGGCTTCAGACCTTGACTTTTTAGGAAGAGGACGCTTTGAGGTGTTAACCCTTTGACTGCTCTTTGTAGACTGATTAGCTTGGGACATTGTGCTGGTTTATTATAGCCAAAGCCAATCTTTTTGTTGAAAACGATACCCATTATTAGAGAGACTTGATGTGTAGTCTAATTGTTATAACTTCTCCACGAAAATTAACCAAATGTCCTTCTTGATCAACTATACGGAGCTGTATATGATCTATTGTCTGCACGGCGACTGGCAGGTAAATGACATGAGTTGGTACTTCCACTATCTTATATCCAGGTGGCACTACAGGAAAAAATTCATGAATAGTATGTACTTTCTGGCCATTAATATATGCACCTGTAGTTATGCTGCACTCAATACTCAAAGAATTCACTTTTATGATTGATACTGGTTGATCAGATTCATGAACTTGTTTAGCTTCTAGTCTGCGCGGAGAGAAACCCAGCAAATGGCCGATAGAATCTTTAGGCTCAAAATTTATATCGTGACTGCAATAAATTTCACTTTTTAAAGTATTATTGTTTGGTTTAACGTGAATTTCAATGCCCTTTTTTACTAAAGCATTCTGTAAATAGCGCTTGATGTCACTTATTTCATAACTTCCTGTAGGTATTTCAATTATCACATTACCCACGTAAAATTTATTTTGGCCAATGTCTACATTGGGTATCGAATTGAAAGTTAGAAATTCAACCAGTCCAAGTGCGTAATTTTTATAAGGAGACAACTCAATCGGTGGAAAATATTGAGCTTCCAGGATTGGAGAAGTTCCCGACTATGTTAGTGTCAATGAATCATCCATGATGACAACTAGCGTTCAACTGACTTGAAATTGCAAATATCAGCACTTATATAGATTAACCGTACTTTTAGAATTTAATTGATTGCATAGAAATTGCAAACATAAATGTCCACACACGAACGTATCGTAATTTTGATATCTCTCGTGATTATACTTTATGCTACCAACACCGAAATACTTGAAGAGATCCGAAGGTGGCCGAAGATTACCGAAGCTATCGAAATACATTATTTTATCATCAATCTTTTTATAAGCACACCAATGTGTTCCTGGTCCTTTTTTATCATCAAGATTAACAATAGCACATTCATATTTACGTGGTCCACCTTTTGGTAATCCATTTCGCATAAAAACACCTCGAAAATACGGAATCTTCAAAGATTTTGCAAATTTGAGTAAATCTGCATCAGTTAAGGCTCGATGAGGTAGCTTCACTTTGAGTTTTTTGACTTGCATTTAAGTCCTGCTCCTTGTTTATATGGCTTTAGATGAAGCCCTAATCCTTGTCTATATGGCTTCAAGTACAGACCTTTTCCTAAAGAAATAGCTTCCATCGCTTCATTATGCCGTTTATTCTCTGAAAGTTGTTGTTTTGCCGAATTTGCATCATTCACAGCTTTAGCTATTCCTGCAGCTCCACCACCTAGCGCCCCGGCAGCACTGAGACCCGCAAAAACGGGTATGAAAAAGGGTAAAATTCCTCCTACTTTGGCCGGTACAGGTAGAATACGAGGTTTATTCACATTTCTTCTTCCACCAGCCTTCATGACAGCTGCGCGTGCGCCTCTGAGTGCAGATTTAATGGCAGTTTGCGCATTATTACTTGAAATCATGGACTTTTTAGCTGCAGCGACAATTTTTCTCAGTGTAGTGCTAGGTTTTTT